>VZTY01002622.1:34536-54438 GCA_013400935.1 Turnix velox | reverse complement strand
GGGCGGCGGGTGCTGCCCTCCCACCCCCTGGCAAACCTCACAGAGCAGCCCCTGCCCCGGCCCAGGCGCACACTGGCCGACATCATCATGGAGAAGATCACAGAGAAGCAGACGGAGGTGGCCACGGCAATGTCGGAGATGTCGGGCTGCCCCATGCCTCAGCTCGACCCCCGTGTCCTGGAGGTCTATAAGGGCGTCAGAGAGGTGAGGCCAGAGCCCCGCAGCCCCTGCTGTCCCTCATAGTCCCCCTCTGGGCCCTGCGTCACCCACAGTGTGGTCAGTGTCAGGCACAGAGGGGTCGGGGGGGGTGACCATCTCCTTCACACCAGGTGGTTCTTACTCTCCAAAGATGCCAAGGGTGAGGACAACTCTGTCATGGTCACAAGTCTCGGCTCTGCTGTCAGTGCCCAAAAATCACGGCCTGATCTGTCACTGTGTCTTTTAAGGTGCTGTCCAAGTACAGGAGTGGGAAACTCCCCAAGGCCTTCAAAATCATTCCTGCCTTGTCCAACTGGGAGCAGATCCTCTACATCACTGAGCCAGAGACATGGACAGCAGCTGCCATGTACCAGGCCACCAGGTGAGACCATCCTCTGGCAGATGCTGATGTGGGATTATTTTGGTGCCTTTTGGTCCCATAACCAGGCCCTGTACCATGCTCAGCCTTTTCTCTACATCTCCCTTTCTCCTTTGCTTTCCTTCAGGATATTTTCATCCAACCTGAAGGAGAGGATGGCCCAGCGCTTCTACAACCTGGTGCTGCTGCCAAGGGTCAGGGATGACATCGCTGAGTACAAGCGCCTCAATTTTCATCTCTACATGGCTTTGAAGAAGGCTCTGTTCAAGCCAGCTGCCTGGTTTAAAGGTAGGGACTCCCTGCAGGGCCACCACTACCTAGTGTGACAGCACACATTGTTATCCTGGGGGCTCTGTAGGGAGGAGAAGGTGTGAAGGAGATGGTGGGACTTTTCAGTGGTTGAGATGACTTCCAACTTCCCCAGGGGCTGTTGCCAGCTTTAAGTAAGGGTGATGAGAGCCATGGGCTTATTCAGGAAGCAAGGATCTGGGTTCTTCTGGAGGTCAGATCTGATACTGGCAGGGATTTGTGTTCTTTTGGAGGTCATGAGCTTTGTGAGATCTGGCCACCTGAGATGCTTTGGGGCTACTTGCCTGGCATGAAGATGTTGCAGCAGTGCCTCTAACAGCAGCTGTTGTTATTTCCTGGGTATGGATGTGTCCAGGGCCAGAAGGGGCTGAGCCCCACATCCTGCTGGGATGAAGACAAAGGCGATGCTTGACTCTTTCTCCTGTGCAGGGATCCTCATCCCGTTGTGTGAGTCAGGGACCTGCACACTGCGGGAGGCCATAATCATCGGCAGCATCCTCACCAAGTGCTCCATCCCCGTCCTCCACTCCAGGTAAGCTGCTGGGGGGTAGGCAGAGGTTCCCCTTTGCAGACATTGGGGCTACTCCTTAGATCTCTGTAGAATCTCGGAGGGGGGTGGGGCTCACTCTGGGGTTGGGATTTAAGGCTCCTGCCCAGCCAAACCCTGACACCTGACCGTTCTCTCTGTCCCCTCAGTGCGGCCATGCTGAAGATCGCGGAGATGCAGTACAGTGGCGCCAACAGCATCTTCCTGCGCCTGCTCATTGACAAGAAGTACGCCCTGCCCTTCCGTGTGGTGGATGCTCTGGTCTTCCACTTCCTGGCCTTCCGCAGCGACCAGCGGGAGCTCCCCGTGCTGTGGCACCAGTGCTTCCTGGCCTTTGCCCAGCGCTACAAAGAGGACCTTTCCTCAGAGCAGAAGGAGGCTTTGCTGGAGCTGCTCAAGTTCCACAGCCATCCCCAGATCTCCCTGGAGATCCGGAGGGAGCTGGTCAACTCCAAGACACGGGACGTAGAGGGACAGGAGCCTGTGGCCATGGAGAGTCAGGGAGAGGCAAGGATGAACCTGACCTCCCAGGGCGCTGCTGAGCACCACTGGCAGCCTGGTGCATGAGTGGAGTCGAGAGGGAACGTCCATCCCAGGATCCTGCCACTTTCAGCAGGTGCTGGGAACAGACTGTGCCCACAGAGCTCGACTGTGCTCTCAGTGCTTTGCCTCAAGGGGCAGGACAGGCTCCTGTTCCCCCCCAGAACTTGGTGCCACCAGCACCTTGTGAGGGTTTGTCTTCTTCCTGTGTTGGAAAATAAAACCCAGAGCCAAATTCATCAGCCAGAGGTGGTTCTGCCACCTCTCTGTGCTCTGCCCTGTCCCTGCCCGACCTTGTCTTGTCCCCAGCAGGTGGCAGAGCAAAGCCACAGCCAGGGCTCTGTGCTGTCACTGCTGTCCCCAGGTTGCAGCAGGAGAAGGGCAAAGGGAAGGTGAGCAAAAGTCAACCAGGCTGGGAACCCCCCTGACCATTCCCATAGGCCAAAATCGTTCCTGTGGGGGTGGGAACCCAAGTCCTCATGTGCTTGAGGGTTCACTGGGGCCTGAGTTGCCACCAAGCAGGAGATGGCTGTGGAGGGGTTGTCACAGCCATGGGCAGAGGCAAGGGCAGGAGCAGCCAGCTGGGAGCAGAGGGAAAAGCCCTGGAGGGGACAGGAGGGGGGGGTGGGGAGCAGAGGGGAAACATTCCCCCAGTCCACTGCCCTGCTGCCAAAATGTCTGTCATTTCCCTTCCCCTGTGATTTTCCCAAAATACTCACCAGACCTCCAGGTCTCCCTCTGCTCTGTGAGGTGGGTGAAACCCCAGCACCGCTGCCCTCAGCTGGCCAGGAGGGCCACCTTACTGACCTGCTGGTGGCAACTGGCCTGCAGTGGGGGCAAGTCCCCAGTGGGGACTTTTCCTCCTGGAGAGCTTCTGAGGGGGGACACTGTGGTGCTGCTGCAGGATTTGTGCCTTGGCTGGCTCTTGGAACGAGTGCCAAGTCCTGATGGTGCAGCCCATGGAGAGAACCCCCTGCAGCTCCCTGACAGGTCCATCTTGGCTTCTTTTGGGAGGTGGCACCTTCTCTCCTGCTGGCAGTGGGCACAGAAGCTCAGCCTAGTGGAGTTACACACAAAGCCCAGGCTGGATGTGCACCACAGAGCCTTTGCCTTGGCTTCCTGGTGTTATCTCCCATAAAGAAACCAAAAGCTGATGATGGTGAGAGATAAGCCCAGACTGTACTGTACTGCACAGCACGCTCTCCAGCCTGCAGCAGCTCTGAGCTGTGTGTGGGAGCTTTCAAATCTTCGGAGGCACAGAATCATAGTGTCACAGACTCTGATGGTTTGGAAGGGTCCTTAGAAGGCCATCTCATCTGAACCTCTGCTCTGACAGGGACATCCTGCACTAGATCAGGTTGCCTCGGCAAGCCTGGCCTTGGATGTCTCCAGGGATGGGACCTCCACCCCCACTCTGGGCAGCCTGGGCCAGTGTCTCACCACCCTCCTGGAGAAGAACTTCCTAGTGTCTAATGGGACACTGGGCCCTGTGCCTGCAGGAAGGTATTTGGTTCCCTCTTCACTAGCTGCCCCTTGATAACACATCCCTTTGCTGTTGCAGCATTTCCGTGGTACCTTCAAATTAAATAGGGCTGCTGGGGGTGGGGGATGCCCCAGTTCATCCCACCTGTGGCCTGTGGAAAGGCTGGAGCAGCCCCAGGAGCTCCAGAGAAGGGGATGCTAGGCTCTGCCCTGAGCAGAGTACAAAGGGAAATATTCCAGCCCTTTATATTTGTTTAAAATACTTTATTGCAACATCATATGGTCTCTGATTCTCCCAGCAGCAGGGCTCTCCCCTGGGAATACTAAAACCAGTTTACTCTTAAATTAAAACTCATTTATATAAAAAGAAACCCACTCTTTTTTTGTGCAGACAGGCTCTGAGCGCCCCCCGCACGCAGGAGATGGCAGCAGGTGGCTCCTCTCTCCAAATCCAGCTCGTGGAAAAACGGCAGCCCCATCCTTTTCCACCTGATCAACACTTTTGTATCCTGTGGCATCCGAAAAGGGAGATTTTTCTGCCTCCTTTTCCCTATCTCCCACGGGAGAACAGCCACAGCTGTGTGTGTGGAGGTCACCCAGCAGCAGCATCTGCCTCCGGATTTTCTGGGTTAATACAATTCTACTTTTTAATGGTTTTCTCGTAGAAAAGCAGCATTATTATTTTTTTTAAACACCTTTTTTTTATAAAAATTGACAGACAGAATCAACACCAACAATACAAAAAAATTGCAAGAATTGCTTCTCAACTCAAGCGCGCAGCAAATTTTCCACCCCATGAAGGACATGACCTGGACCCACAGGGATAATTCTGCAACGCAGCCCCCTCCCCAAATGCCATCCCAGATCCCTGCCCTGGAGGAGGGAAGATGCGTTTCAGACCATAGCAGCACATTCCAGATTTCTTAAAACCTAGTCTGAGGGCTAAGCTACCTAAAAAAAAAACAAACAACCCAATCAGCTTCCAAGTGAGAGTCTCCTATTGCCCGGGGGGGCACGGGACGGGATAAAGGGGTAAAGGCACTCTTCGGGAAGGAGAGGAGACCAAGAAGTAACTGCAAAGTCTTTCCTCCCCAAACCCATTTTCCAGCAGTTAACAATAAATTAAGCAGCTTGAGTGGGGCAGTGGGGAGCCTGGGGAATTGCACCCAAACCTTGCCCCCAAGGCCAGGACCCGTGCATCTCCTAAAGCAAGCCCCAACCCCCCAAATCTGACAGCAACAAGGAACAAGCCCACATTTCCCTCTCCCAGCAGAAGCAGCTGTGTCACCCCCCCAGCAGCCACACTGACCTGGCCCAAGCAGCAGGGACCAAGCTGCTCCCTCCTCACAGACTCACTTCTCCCTCCCAGCCCCACGGAGCATCCTGTCCTAGGGAGGGAGTGGGGATGGGGGAAGGATGTGACAAGGGTTTCAGTCATGTAGGTGAGGGACTCCATGACTGATGATCCCTTCAGGGCTGGAAGTCTTTTTGGTGAACTCCCCAGAGATGTTGAGCAGTTGCCAGCTGGGCTAGGGGCAACACCAACCCAGAAATATTTTACAACCTCATTCTGGGTCTGCTCTCCCTCACCAGCAATTCTTGTGCCCTGTCACCACTGCAATGCTCGTGTCACCCTGGCCCCCAGCAGCAGCAGCAGCAGCAAGGAACTCCAGCCATCCACCCCTCCAGCACCCACTCCCCCAGCCACCCACCCCTCCAGCCCCACCCCAATGGAGGAGCGCGGATCCTGGTCCCAGCCAGCAGAACTGGTCCTCAGCTGGTGTGGAATGGAGGGGGCTGATGGATGGGGAGGTGGAGGATGCAGCAAGGTTGTGGTGTCCAAGGCACGGGCCAGGCATCTGTGGGGGGGGGTGAAGGCTGGTCACAGGTTGATGTCCGTGACATCTGTGGGTGTGCTGGTGGGCTGGCTGGAGGGGTAGGCTGAGTTCTTGGCACTGCTGTATTCCTGTTGCGTCTGGGATGCCTGTTTCAGGTTCTCATCTAAGGCTGCCTCAATCTGCTCCTGACAGGCTTTCAGGCAGTCCTGGGGGAGAGGGAGCAAGACAAGAGGCCTCAGTTCTCTGCCACTGAGAGGTGGGAGCCTTATAAATAGCTCTGAGCAGCTGCTGGACTACATCTCTGGCCCCTGGAGCATCTAAACATGCAAGACAAAGAAGCCATTCTCTGTCAAGGGGCATCTCCAGCTTGGCGGTGCACCAGGCCCCCTGCCCACACTCCGGTTGTCTTCTCCCCACCTCTCTGCTCTACCAGGAGTAGACATTGTGCCCATTGGAGGTTCCCAGTCCACCTGGATTTGTGCCTAGATGCAGCATGTGGTTCCAGCATGGCAGCAGTTGGCTGCTGCTCACGGCCCAGAGGCTGCAGCAGAACAAGCTCGACACAGGCTGGGATCAACTTTTACAAGCCAAGACTTCCCAGAGCCAGGAGGGATGGCCAGCAAACAGCAGTGGCAGCACATGGGGGACCTCAGAGACCTCCCAGGCTCTACATCCCAGACCTCACACCACCCCCCTGCTGCATAGAAACTGTGCACAGCTCTGCCTCCTCTTGTCCCTGCCCACAGGGATTCCTGCCATCTCACAAGCAGCTGGATCTGACCCCAGCCTGCACTCAACAGCCACCACATGTTCTCTACAGTCTGGATGTGGGGTCATTACCAGAATGACGCAGCCTCTCAGATGGGTTTTACCCTCCTGCTCTCCTTCCACCCTGACTCACCTGAACACCCTCCAGGCGCAGGGAACCCAGCGCTGGGGACAGTGCAGGGGACTCTGAGCAGTGACACATCACTCGGAATAAAAGCAATCCCCCCTCCATTTTCTCCCCACAGGGGCTGTAACCAGAGGAGGAAACTCTTCCACTTCAACAGCAGAGCACCGTTCTGCAGCCAGAGCTGCGGGAGCCATCGCCAGCGGGTACCCCCAGCCCTGCGCGGCTCAGCCAACGGCTCCCTCCCGGCTTTCTCTCCGAACACCGCGGGGCCGCCAGGGCTGGGGATTTTGTCCCACCCCCAAACAAACCTCTTACCAGGAATCCACCACCGGTTCTTAGAAACTGCCAGAGGATGTGGCGAGCGAAAATAGCAACACCCACCTCCCCAACCCCGCTGCTTCCCGTCAGCGCCGCCTCAGCCCGCGGCGAGCTCACACCGTGGCTCCCCCCAGCACCAGTTTGGCCAGTAACGTCGAGAGCCAGCGTGGCCACCAGCAGCCCGGCTCCTGCACCGGCTGGCAAGGCTTCAGGGGCTACCCAGAAAGCAGCCCAGCTCGCCCCAAGCCTGCATGCTCCCTACTCCATGGGGCTCAGATGCCCAGCAGGGTCGGTTCTGCTCCATGAGGGATGAGGAATGGGCCAGAGTCACACACTTGGCCAGGAATGAGCCAACCTCGGCCACGGAGCCAGCACAGCCCTGAACCATCACCCTCCTCTGTCCCCACGGACTCCCCTCGCCCGCAGCACACACAGAAATGGCACGATGGCTTCTTCTGGGGAAGGTTTGTGGAGCCCCCAGACAGAGCCATGGGGCAGAGGTGTGCTGGGCTCCATTTCGGGTGCCCTCCCCTGGCTGTGCCCTCTCTGCTTCCCACCTGTTCCCTCCCCCAGCCCCGACCCGCAGCAGGTTTCAGCCCCTGCCCCATTCACTGCAGCAGCTTGCGAGCAGCTGCCGGCACTGATTCTCTAAAACGGACACAGCAAACAAATAAAAGAAAAAAAAGAAAAATCAAAGCACAAAAATAGTAGATCGGGATCCTGCACGGACACAGCCTGGCTGCAGCCTCCACCCGCCCAGGCATCGGCACCTCTTCAATTCCCAGCTGCTGTGGGGGACTGTAACCGACCCCAAGGCAGGAGGAAAAAGATCAAAAGGGGCCCCTGGCAGAAGTAAGGCTCCTGATTACCTTGCTGCAGCAGGAGTGACCTGGAAACGGGAAGCCCAAAAGGGTCCCCTCTTCCCCTTCTGAAGGGCAATGGAGGGGCAAGGAGATGCCCTCCCACCATTCCCACGTCCCCAGCAAAGCTTTGTGCCCCAGATCCCCTTCCCACTTGCAACCAGACACCGGTGGCTGAGGTTGGCAGATGCTGAGCCCGGCTTCTCCTTCTGCCCTGTCCCACCTTGTCAACCCGATCCCACCAACACCTGCTCCCCCTTTTGTGCTGCTGTTCAAAGGCTCTTGAGCTCCTCCCTCTCTGCGCAGCCGGGAGCTGAAGGTAGGCATGGACTGACCCGAGGGGCCATGTTTAGAGATGCTCTGCCATCACTAGGTGCTCCTCAAACCAAAGCTAGCAGCGTTATCTACAGCCTGATTTGCTCTCCTAAGCAGAAAGAGGAAGGGCTTTCACCAAACCGCCTCTGCCGTGTCCCCCCCCCCGGGGACACTCACCACCTCGGTGCCGGTGATGGCGGCCAGCAGCTCGGTGACGGCCTCGCCAGTGAAGCTGTTCACAGACACTACCAGCCCGTGGATCGCTGCCCCGATGCTGCCCGTGGCGATCATGGAGGGGGGGTACATGGCGAAAGTGTAGTCTGGAGCCAGAACAGGGACACAAGGGGCAAAAAGAAGCCGTTAGCAAGGACACTCAGGGTAAATTCTTGGGGCTTCCCTGGAAAAGTAGAGGGACAGAGAGACGGAAGGATGAAGTGATAATAAAGAAGCTGAGCATCAGAGCAGAGAGCTTCACTGAGCTATTTCTCTGTGGCTCTCTCACCAAAAGAAGTCCTGAAGTTGAGGTTGCTCCAGTGACTTAGAGCAGGACTGAGAGAAAAGTCCAGATTCAAGCCTAGTCTCTCCCCTGTCCTACAGCCTGCACAGCCAGAGGGTGGCAAAGCAGCTCTGCTCTCTCCTGCCACCTTCCAGGAACCTACTAAGAGCCCCCAGAGCTGTCCCCCCACTTTGTCAGGGACAGAGAACAAGTCACTCAATGGCAAAACATTCCACATAAAGGCCAGCCCCATAAAGGTCACCCAGTGAGTCTGGCTCAAGGGCTGCCCACCCTCCCCAGCATCCCAGCAGGTGGCTTCAGCAGGAGGTAGCACCCACCTGTGGCACACAGGGCGATAAAGGTCTGGGCATGTTTCTTCACCAGCTCCATCTTGTCCTTGGGCAGTGAGAGGCAATGGAGGATGTGAGCCAAGAAATCATTTGCTATCACTGAGACCAGGTCCCACTTTAGCTTCTCCAGGACTAGAACCTCCCAATCCTGCAGAGTGAGACAGACAGACAGTCAGCCATACAGTGGGGCTGGGCCAGGCAGAAACACTGCCCAGATTCTAGGGGAAGGGACAGAAGGACAGGACAAGACATGAAACGGGGAGGAAAAGAGAGAAGGTCCTTGCTCTGTGACTGTGGCACAAATCCAGCCTTGAGTTCCTGCAAGGCCAGGAGTAAAGATGAGAAGAGGAAGCAATAAATCCAATTTCTTCTTTCCCAGGTGCAGTTGCTTTAGCCTTCAACACTCCTCGGCTTTGCAACAGCTCAGAGAGGAAAATCCAGAGCAAGATGCAGGAGGGACATCATCTCTATATACAGATCTTCTCCACACCCCAGAAGAGAAGATGATGTCCAGGCTCCCAGGAACAATCCAACCTTGGGCATTACAACACCATTAAGGCCAAGGGAACAAAAGCTCCCCTCCCCGTGTGTCTCTTGGAGATGGCCTCTGTGCTGACTCCCTCCTTGGACAGAGCCACAAAAGACAACAGGTGTCATCTTCAACCCCTGCAGAGCTGAGGGGCTGTACCAGGTGCTGAGATCTGCAGCCCAACTGGGCAAGCACCCCCTAGGGAACTGGTCCCAGGCTAGGGACGAGCATTTTGGCAGAACCTCCCCAACTCATCCCACTTCTCTGCCAGGAGAGCCTCCAAAAGCAACCCCAGCAGCTTCTCAGGGTGGAATCACACAGTTCTCCCAGTGACAGACAAGCAGCATCTCACTGATGCTTCCCAATTCCAGGGCAGGTGGCTGCCAAAGTCCCTGTCCCACGCTGTTGAGGTCTCTCTAAACATCTAACAGATTTTTGTGGCACCTTCCATGAATGCACGTCTGCACAACCTGTGAGCTGGGGAACAGATGGGGGGGAGTCTGGGTGCCCTCTGTGGATTTCAGCCACAGCCTGGGCTGCCCCTTTCATCTGCTCAGCCTCTCCCAGGCTCTTCCAGCTCTGGGCATTAACCCAAACACCCACAGGGAAACCAAAGCACAGAATGATCATGGACAAGCTGTTGGCAGAGCCATCAAGCAGCAAGATCTCGTGGTACCAGGTGGTACAACCATGGTGGTATCACAGCACCCACCCAGTAAGGTGTAAGTCAGGGAAGCCCCACAATTAAGGGGGTTGGCACTGAATTTGGGACACTCTGTCATCAATTATCCACCCTCACGGGGAAGAACTTCTTCCTCATGTCTCACCTAACCCTGCCCTGTTCTAGTTTCAACCCCCTAGTCCTTTGTCTCCTTGCCCTGGTGAACAGCCCCTCCCCAGCTTTCCTGGAGCCCCTTCAGGCACTGGGAGACTGCTGTGAGGTCTCCCCAGGTCCTTCTCTTCTCCAGCCTCAATAGCCCCAGCTCTCTCAGCCCATCCTCACAGCAGAGGTGGCTCCTGACCCTCATCATCCTCATGGCCTCCTCTGGATCCAACCAATAGGTCTATCAATGTCCTTTAGATGACCAAATTCAAGATCTATGTGATGCTCATCATGAATTGGACTCATGCCACACATGGACTGTTGTCACTGGGCTGTTTGGCTTTGATGGGTACAACTGTGCCAGAGACAGTGGTCTCAGGAGGGGTGTGACCAGGCTCTTCCTTCCCATCCCAGCAAGAATGTCACAGACAGCTCACATCCAGCTGCCCATGGCTCTGCAGGTCCCAATGCCTCTATAACCCAGTCACAACAAAGATCTCTGGCCGCTAATTTATCTCATCTCCTGGATCAGCTGCAAATCTGGTTTCAGCAATAAGGTCCAGGTATATCAGAAAGGCCACATAAGAAGTCCTCGTGTCCCTTCTCCCTACCAACAGTGGGTGAAAGTGTTCCTGCAGGCGTGATGGGAAAGAAAAAGACCCAGCTCCAAATTTGGAAGGGTAGAGCAGAACTAGGATTGGTATCAGGTATCTCCATTTTGGGGCCTGGACCAAATACCAGCAAGGTATTTATTCTTCTCCCAAGCAGTCAGGGATGACAAGCTCAGTGCTGCCCTTAGACACGCCAAAGGACTGCTGGAACTAATGCATTTAAAGAAGTGAGACTTGTTGTAAGGGCAGATCTTCATTTTCTCCTTTCCCTTTCACAATAAAACCAGCTTTAAGTTGCTTAAAAAGAGCAGTGTTGCTCAACCTGCTCCCCTCCAGGAGGCCAAATGCACCCTTTGTCATTTCAAAGTCAGAAAACAGCACTTGGCTGTTCAGCCAACCAGACTGGCTGTATTTTTAAGACAAATTAACAGAATAAGAGTCCAACTGGAGTTACTGTGTCCAGTTCTGGAGCCCTCAACATTAGAAGGACACTGAGCTGTTGGAGCTGGTCCAGAGGAGGCCACAAAGATAGGGCTGGAGCATCTCCCTTCTGAGGACAGGCTGAAGGAGTTGGGGTTGTTCAGCCTGGAGAAGGCTCAGGGGGGACCTCAGAGTTGCTTCCCAATACCTGAAGGAAAGGAGTTACAGAAAGGCTGGGGTAGGACTTTTGAATAGGGTCCAGGATGGCAGGACTAGAAGGAATGGATGCAAATTGGAAGAGGGGAGATTCAGGCTAGATATAATAATGAAATTCTTTATGGTGAGGGTGGTGAGACACTGGAAGAGGTTGCCCAGAGAGGCTGTGGTTTGCCCCCTCAGTCCCTGGAGGTGTTTAAGGCCAGGCTGGATGAGGCATTGAGCAACCTGGTGAGGTGGGAGGTGTCCCTGCCCATGGCAGGGGGGGGTGGAACTACATGATCTTTGAGGTCACTTCCAACCCAAACCATTCTGATAACAGCAAAAAGAAGCTCAGCAATGAGCTCCAGAGACTGTGGGGGCTGCAGCACAGGTAGCTGAGGGTGCCTGGCTTAGTGGTTTTGGAGCAGAGATGAGTGATCAGACATGGGTCAAAGAAGTAAAACCAGGCAGAGCCAGGCACTAACTCTACTGGTCTGACCACAGCAACTCAGTGACTGACACAAGGAAAGAGCCACTGGGAATGGAGAGCTGTGCTGTCCCTACGTATTGCTTAACTGGAAGCCCTTGAGGGCTGTGAAAGGCAGCTGTTTGCCCCTGCGCAAGCCCACTTTCTTGTGCAAAAAATGTGACAGATGTCAGAAAGAAGGTAAAAAGTTTTTCCCCATGAGGGTGGTGAGACACTGAAAGAGGTTGCCCAGAGCAGTGGTGGAGGCCCCAACACATGAAGACATTCAAGGCCAGGCTTGATGTGGCTCTGAGTAACCTGATTTAGTGCAGGATGTCCCTGTCACTGTAGAGGAGTTGGGCTAGATGGCCTTTAAAGGCTCCTTCCAGCTCTGTGATTCTATGATATGACACTGAGACCTTCAGCAGTCAATGCCCTGAGAGCAAGAGGCAGAGGCAGCTCCAGCCTGACTTCTCCACACAAGCTAGGAGCATGGTCCTTCTGCAGACCCAAGAGAACCTGGAGATAGGTGCTTACGAACCAAACCCTAAAGGAACACCCCACAGCCAAGAGGGGAGAGCAGTCCAGCATCATCTGGGCTCTTGCTCCTTGTCTTTCTCCCCAGCCTGAATGGAGCTCATGGGAGAGAAAAGCATCAACACCACACAGACAGCAGCAGAACAAGTCTGCTGAGGAGCAGCTGAGGGAGCTGGGGGTGTTCAGCTAGAGAAAAAGAGGCTGAAGAGAGATCTTCTCACTCTCTGCAGCTCCCAAGTTGGAAGGTGTAGCCAGGGGGGATTGTGCTTTCCTCCCAAGGAACAGCCCATGGGACAGAAGGGAACGACCTCACGCTGTGCTGCAGGGAGTAAATGCTTTTGATACTGAAAAGGTTCTTGAGCATTGGAAGAGTCTGCCCAGGGAAGGGGCTGAGGCACCATCTCTGGAGAGACTCAAAAACCAGGCAGGCACAGAGCTCAGAGACATGATTTAGGGCTGGTTCTTGTCGCAGCCGGGTTGATTTGACTCCATGATCCTGAGGCCTCTCCCAACCCAGGCGATTCTAAGATTCTATTGTATAGAGTCAGCAGAGGCAGATGATGCCTGTAGTGTATGACAGAGCCTGTCCCTGCTGCTGGTCCTATTTTGTCCAAAGGTGCCCCAGAGCACAAGCCAGCTCAGCTGTGAGACGTCACCTGGGAGAATCAGCAGCTCTTGCTGCACCACGACTGACCCAGGACAACAGCCTGTCCCTTTGGATACACAAAAGCAGCTCTTTCCCAGCTAGTCCTCATGGTCAATGTATTCTTAAAAACCTTGTTCTTACAAAAGGCCTGAGCCCCAGCCCCAGCAGCTCGGGAGATGGCAGCTGAAGGCGCCAGGCGCCAGGGACTGTCTCCAGCTCACAGGATTTAGCTCAGGGAAGCCTCTCTCCTGCCAAACCTCCCTGCTCCTCGCTTCTTTTCTGCTCACCCTGGGGACTTGCCACTCTCAGAATCTCTGAATCACTTTATCTGTGGAAGAAGCCAAACAAAAGGCTGTGAGAGACAGAAGAGCAGGTCTGTAGCAGCAGCAGCACCGCTCCCTACAGCAAACATCCTTTTCCTGGCATTTTGTTTTGTACCAAATTGAATCCGACTTTGCCTGGTTAATGAGAGAGAGGAAGAAAAAGGGAAATATTTTGTTTCTCCAGCTTGAGGAACCCACCCTCCTGGTGGAAGGGCTGCCAGCACTGAGCACCCCCCAGCTGGGAACACATCAGCTCCTCTGTCTGCACAGTACCCCCAACACAGAGCTCCCCACACTTGGCCAGAATCTGCAGGGGTGGAAACTGCACAGCAGCTGAGCTTCTCCTCTGCAACCTTGTTCCCTTGATGCCTGCTGCCTGCATCCCACAAAAAGAAAAAAAAAATTAAAAAAAATAAAGGGAAGGAAAGCAGCAACCATTTGCCATTGCCTCTCCTGCTCTGACAAGGTGATCTCAGGGCACAGCCTGGCTGCAGCAGCAACAGCCCCCTCTCTGGGGAGACAGACCCCAGTCACAGGCAGAGACTGTTTTACTCAACTCACAGCCCTGTAAACACAGCCTGGGATGTGACAGTGACAGTCACACCAGCTTCTCTCCTTCTCATCTAGTGACAGTGGCTGTACATCAAGCACTGCCCTCAGCCACCCATGCACCCACTCTGCCTCCCAGGAGTCTGTCAGCCTCACCAGAGAGGCTGCACAGGGAGCAGAGCCCAGCTCCTCTGCAGGAGAGAAGGAAGCAGACACACTTTTGTCACTTGGGCTTTGACACCATCACACAATCGACGAGACACCAGCAAAGTGGGAGCAGGCTGCACTCTCCAGCCTCAGGAGCTGACTCAAAAGGAAGGTGAAAGAGCTGCTGCTGTTGCTGCTGCCCACCTCCACCCCACCCTACCCCCATCTACCTCAATGGCTACAGAAATGAGCGGCCATGAAAGACCACTTGCAAGTAGGAAACCTGGGGCAAACGTTTGTTTCCATCCCCTGCCCAGAGTTCAAGGCTGGAAGTCAAGTATAAAGGTGACAGCTTCAGAGGCAGAAACGGTCACGTCTCTCTGACCCACATAAAAGCAGAAGGTAAAAAAGACAAGTGTGTTGCCTGTAAAGTCAATGCTCCATCACAAGTGAATATCCCTTTCTACTCAGCTGTTATCTCTTTCTCTTATTCCTACTCCTTGTGGCTGCTGTCACTGCTGCTCCCTTCATCATCTGCCTGATGGTTCCATCCTGCTGATGGTCTTTGCTAGGAAATACCTGGCAGTTTGCAAAAATGACCCTAGATCAAAATCTCCAGAGGCAAGACAGCACATTGGGCCAAGCCAGTTAGATTAAGGTGACAGCACAACACCCTCTTATAGATGCCAGAAATGCATTAATTATTAAAAAAAAAAAAAAAAAAGAGAGAAAGGTAGGTTAGATAATGCCCTTGACGGAAATCCAACTTCCTCCAAATGGACAAGTCCCTCATTGCATCATTTCCTTCTCCCTAGAATAACTTAATCAAGATTTTGTTTCCAGTGTGTCCTTTTCAAAGTGCTGAGCTGATGCCAAGCATCCCAGCAAGAGAAGGAAGTGAAGCCCCTGGGAATGCAAACCAGCTTCCTCTGCGAGGCCGGGGGGGACACACTGGGAGCTGAAATGGCAGCAATCCAGGAGAAGATGCCAGGATACACCATGGTCCAAACCTTGATGAAGAAGCTCCCCTTCCCCTCCCCACCCTCTTCTTCTGCAGGGCTGTGAAAGAGAAGTAACGTTACCACGATTAGCACAGAGGAGGAAAACAACAGCTCACCCTGGTTTTGTAATCAGGGAATTAACTCGTCAGGTCCCAAAGTAAAGATAAATCCTTTACGCATAAAATGTGTTTTATGGAACCTTCTAGTCCAACTCCTGGCAGTGACAAGGACATCTTGCACTAGATGAGGTTTCTCAGAGCCTCAGCAAGCCTGGCCTTGAATGCCTCCAGGCATTGATAGAGCTTCCACTACCTCTCTGGGCAACCTGAGCAAGATTTTCCCAGCCCTAATGGGGAAGAACTTCTTCCTCATGTTTCATCTAACCCTGCCCTGCTCTACTTTCAAACCACTGCCCCTCGTCCTGTGTCTCCATGCCCTGGCAAACAGCCCCTCCCCAGCTTTTCTGGAGCCACTTCAGGCACTGGGAGGTCTCCCCTGGTGCAGCCTTCTCTTCCCCAGCCTCAACAGCCCCAGCTCTCTCAGACTGGCTCCAGACCCTGATCATCTTGTGGCCTCCTCTGACCCCCATGTCCTTCTGCTGAGGGCTCCAGAGCTGGACATAGTAATCTTCAAATTCCCCCTCTTAAAGAGGGAAACAATGAGAAACTAGAGTGGAACTTGCTCCAAAGAAGGCTAAACATCTATTAAAAACAAGCCTTGTGGCAGGTAGGGAAAAATGATCACCAGTTCATCTCCTGCTCTGCCATCTGCAAATGCCTCAGCTCCACTCCATAAGGGCTGTGGCTGGTTTGTGACACTTTCTGTTCACCCCTGATTACCAGGAACAAGCCCTTCCACCAAGGAGTGCTCATGGCCATCCCCTTGGGAAATAGAAAAGTCACCTGGTTTGTCTGAAAAAGCTCTTCAGCTGTCTTTTACCCCAAGAAAGGGCTTCTGACTCCCAAAAGGAAGCCATTATTCTCCATCTCAATTGCATGTTGTGTATGGAGCATTATGGCTGAAGAGCTCCATGACAACTGTCTGGCCATGTCTCACGTTGAGAGTGTCCCAGGATCTCAGTGGGGACAAAAGGACAGGAAAGCAAAATTCCAAGATCTGCACAATGGGAGTGAGCAAGAGGCAGCAGACAGAGCTTCCCTCCTCCACCTCCACCCCAGTACTGTCAGGAGAAGGGAAGATGGATGTTGTGGCACTGTTTATCCACAGCTTTCTACTGCCAGACCCTGGGGGAGGAATCAAAAAAGACTCCAGAGTTTCAGCGCCAGAGGGAAGAAAAGCCTCCAGAGATGGTGCACACACTCACAATCCACCTCCATGTCTCTGACCTGCTCTACTGCTACATACAAAACACATCTGAAAACAAACTCTCACAAAGAATAAATCATTGAATGAAACAGAACTGGGAGCCATAGGAGATACACAACCAAGTCCAACTCCTTGTTACCCAAGGTCCACGCTGCAGAAATGACTGGGATTTGCTGAGATGACCTCCCCTTGTCTGCAAGGCACATGGTGAAAGAAGTGCCAGCAGGACTGGCTTTAAAATTTGTATTGGAGAGAGAGAGGGGTGAAGGGTGGCAGTAAATCCACCTTCCTCAACCCCTGTTCCTGGTGGATGGGTCTCTCAGCCTCACACTCCTGAGAAGGTGGAGGGCAGCTTTCAAACACAGCCCACTCGCCTGCAAGAAGGCTTTTGGGCACCTTCTGCTCAGCTTGTTGCCTCTGCAGCAAAGAGAATGCAAAACAATTCCCGTCTTTTTCTCCAGCTAAATTTAACCCCCTCATTAGCCACAGGGCCAAACTGCAATCCTTCCCTTAGAAGCTGGGATTCACATGATGCATCCCAGTCCTGGAAGGGCTGGATGAAAAAGTGCCCTCAAGTTTGACCGACAAAGCGGGAGAGAGCCTTTGCACACACAGATTTTACAGCAGCCCCCCAGGCAGGATGTCGCAGCACGACCCACAGCTCAGTGTCCAGAAAATGAGTGAGTGGTTGTTTCCTCTGTGTATCCCCACCCCTCACCACTCTTCAGAGTAATGATCCATGTACTCTTGCTGTGAGTGCTACTTAAGACAACAACCACCCACAAACGACTCTAGGGAGAGAGGTTTGGAGGTGAGGGGATTTCCCCCAGCCTCACGTTCATATGAGAGTTCCCCAGTCACAAGAACTTCCGAATCAGACCTGAAAATTTTGTGGGTTGCTCCAAAGAAATCACACTCAGATCATCTCACTCACCCCAGCCCAAAAAAATACGGTATTTAATAAGGTGATGACTAACCCTGAGAGATTCTCAGAGGCAAAACATCTCCAGGGATGTTGTTTAACTGAAGTGAGGTGGCTGTTTCCTCTGGAGGGCTCTCATCTACCAGCACAAAAAGCTCCCCTCCAAGAAAAGGGGTTCTCCAATTCCCTTCCCCACACGGGCTGAACTCACGAGGTTTGGATCCTTCCTTTGAACTTTTTTCAGCAGAGAAAACGCTTTGCCCTTTCAAAGCCTCCACATACAGCTTCTGCCTGAGCATGCGATGGGAAAGGCAAAGCAGCCAGGATTTCACTTGAGGGCACTGAGCAGGACCCGGGCAGCAACAAGGTCTCGCTCATTTCCATCCCTTTGGCAGCACCCTCAGCCTCCAAGGCACAGCCCGGCCAGCTGGATGCCGGCTCAGGAAAGCTCCCACCCACTTTGCCGGGTTAACTCTCAACTTCAAGTTGCGTTTTTGTTTTTTTTTTTCTTTTTCTTCTCCTTACTGCTGTGAAAATGCATCTCCCACATCATGCCCCTTCACAGCAGGAGCAAGTCAGAGTCACACGCCCCCACGGCAGCCCCCGCACAGACGGGAGCCTTTGTTCTCCAGAGCTGTCACTGGAGAAAGAAGCAGCTCCTGAGAGTGAGCTTGGGGTGGCAGCTCCACGTTGGCAATGAGCACTTCAGGCACAAGGAGCTTTCTCTGTAACTCAGAGGTGACCAAGCTGACTCCCACCAAGAGGGCAAAGAAGTGAGAAGGTCTGTTGAGGAATGCAGAGGAAGGTGAAGGAATGACAGAAAGAGAAGAGGAGGAGACACAGAAGCAGGTCTGCTGCCAAGGAGTGTGATGCAGGAGCTATGAGAGCTGGGGAGGGCTCTGGGAGATATGGGGGGGGAGGTTACCAGGAGCTGCTGAGGTGTGATGGAGTTGTCTGTGTAAATGCAGAGTTTCTCCACAGTCAGAGGCATGGTCTCTCTCAGTTTGGAAGCCAGCAGCATGCAGACTGCTCCCAGAAGCTGCAAATGACTTTTCCGCACTGGCACCGTGGACAGGTAACGATCCACGTAATTCATGGCCAAGGGGAAGACCTCCTCTTCACATTTCTGCTCCTCACACACCTGGAAAGACACAATTAGAGAAAGGAAAAAAGTATTTTAAAAAAAGGAAGTTTTAATCAGCACAGGGTTCCCCAATGCCTTCCTGTGCTGCAGCTCCTGCTCCCAGCAGAGTTTCACGCTCAACTTCAGGGCTTTGAAGGCTCCTCAGGGCTGGGGACTGAATGAGTGACAGGTGTTAAACCCATGGCTGGAGTGGGATTCCACCAAAAACTAGTCTGACCAACATCTTGGGACTTCATCTTTCTGCAGAACCTACACGTAGCTACAAAGATTGCACAGGTAAGAAGAAAACTGTATTATTTGTTCCCTTTTTTAACATTCTCCCTATTGGGGATGCCTCCAGCCTGATGGACAGCAAAGGTGTCACCTTCTGCTCCGTGGGGACTGGGGAGCTCTGGAAAATGATCAATTCCAGCATATCCCCAGGTCATGCAGGATCCACTGCCCTGCACCTTAAGGCACCTTAAGGGATCCAAAGACATGAGAAGAATCAACGGCAGAGCCCAAATCAATGAGCAAGTCCAAAAGTCCTCCCTTGGCCATGAAGAGAATCCAGGATCTGTGAATTTCAGCCCTCTGCTCTTATCTCTCAACCAATGTCAAAACACTGCTCATATTTAACTTCCTTCTTTCAGCACAGCTATAAAAATATTGAGGTTTCTCCTCACAGAGCAGCAAACACCCCCATTCTCCTTTGCAGAGACTGTCACAGTACCAGAGACACCAACACACACCGCGGTGACAACTGCCAAGTGTCATCCCCTTCTCCACCACCTTCAGGGCTGAGCAGGAACAGGCTCTGAAGCAGCAGTTTCTCTAACACCCCTCCTCAGAAAGGGAATCACAGAAACACAACAATAATAGTGCAGGGGAAAAAAAAACCAACCCCCCACCTTTTTAAAAGTGAGAATTTTGTTATTTCTTTGGAGAAGAACAGGCAGCTCCGTCCCACACCGTTGGTCATTCACAGGATTTGCTTTTTCTCTGCTGAGACCATTTTTGTTCTGACCAACGGGCCCAGCAGATCCCCCCCTCCACTGGACCCTACTCTGCGGAGAGTTGCATTCAGCTTTCATTGAGGTTAGTAAATGGGAGCGATATTCTTTTCCCGGCTTGAACTGGGCGTTTTCAGCCCCGCGCAGCGGAACTCCAAGCCCCGAGTCCGCCCGGCCGCGGTACCGCTGAGCTCTGCCCGCGGGTTTGGGGGAGCAGGAAGCGATGTGGGCTCGGAGAGCAGCGTGACAGCGGGTTTTGGGGAGGTGTCTGCTCCTCACGCGTGGGGCAAAGGCACCTCCCGCGCACTGCAGCGCTCCCGCAGCCGCTGCCTCGTCCCCGCGCCTACAACCTCCACGTGCCTCTCCGCCGGCGGCTCTCCCGCACAACCTCATTGCAAGCCCCGGGACCTCGGGGAGGGTGGGGTGTCTCCCGCAGCCTGCGTTGTCCCTTGCAACCCCGCAAACAGGGCTCGGGTGCTCACTCCCGCTGCTTTCCGCCCCCCTCTCCCTTCCACCAGCTCTCCCCCGGCGCAGCAGGAGCTGGCAGTGGCCCCGCAGGGAGCCGTACCTCCAGCATCCAGAAGGCCAGCATCTTCCGCATGTAGGGCTTGATGTCCCTCTGCACGCACTGGAAGTAGGAGACGCGGGGGCTGTAACGCTCCTCCAGGCTCAGCAGGTTCTGCAGCACCCGCCGGTCCCCCAGGAGCTGGGGGTCGCGCCCGGCGCGGGGAACGCGGGGGA
>VZTY01002622.1:0-34441 GCA_013400935.1 Turnix velox | reverse complement strand
CCGCCGCCGCTCCGCCAATCAGCGCGCGGAGAGGGCTCTGGCCACGCCCCCAGGGCCCGGCAGGAGGCGCCGGCGGGACGGGAGCACGTGGGCGCTGCTGCCATATTGGCTGCGGGACCCCCGGGGCAGGAGGATGAGCCAGAGGGGCGGAGGAGGTTAACGAGGTTGATGAGGGGGTTGGAGCCCCTCTGCTACAAGGCCAGGCAGGGAGAGCTCGGGCTGCTGAGGCTGGAGAAGGCTGAACCTGGGGAGACCTCCCAGTGGCCACCCAGTGCCTGAAGGGGCTCCAGGAAAGCTGGGGAGGGGCTGTTTGCCAGGGCATGGAGACACAGGATGAGGGGCAGTGGTTTGAAAGTAGAGCAGGGCAGGGTTAGATGAGACATGAGGAAGAAGTTCTACGCCATGAAACACTGTCCTAAGAGAGGTTGCCCAGAGAGGTGGTGGAGGCGCCATCTCTAGAGACATCCAAGGCCAGACTTGCTGAGGCTCTGAGCAACCTGATCTAGTGCAGGATGTCCCTGCTCACTGCAGGGGGTTGGACTTGATGGCCTTAAAAGGTCCCTTCCAACAAAAGGTATTCTATGATTCCCTGCAGGCCAGCCAGGAGGTTGCAGGGAGCCTTTTTTTCCATTACTTAGCCCTACACCTTTGTTTGTTTTTATTTAATAAGTCTATGTCTGACCAAAGTCCTTCAAGGCCATGAAAATAATCAGCTGTGTACATACTTGGAGCTGGTCTGCACAGAGCCTGCTGTCTTTCCAAAAGTTACTGGTGCAGCTGGGTGGGAGACAGCAACCTTGGTGTCTGCTGAGATAAGGGTTTGTCAGGCTTGGGCTGGTTATTCAGAATAATTAGCAATTGTTGGAAATACTTTTGCAAATTGTGGACAGAATGGCTACTCAGTCAAGGTATTCTAAAGTCTCTCAGTTTGCTCTGTGGCTTCCAGAGCACAGGCTTTGCTCTGATACCTGAGTCTGCTTCCAGTTGCCTGAGCAGTAAGCGGGATCCGGAATGGGAAGCTGAAGACAGGAGGCTGTAATTCTGACCTCTGAGCTCTGCTCTGGCTACAAAACCTGCCATGACTTGACTTCATTAGTGTAAATGGGAAGAGCCAGAAAACAAGTCTGAAATGTACAAGGGATTCTCTAATGGGAAGGGGAATGGGTAGCCTTCAAGCTTGCAAATTAAAAGCTGCTCACTGAGTGGATAGAATTCACTCTCTGAAATGAGGACCATTTTCAGTGAAGATTCCCACACCAACTGCAAAGGCAATGTGTCTGAATGAGCTTGTTTCACAGAATCATAGAGTTGAAAGGGACCTTCAAAGTCCATCTAGTCCAACCCCCTGCAGTGAGAGAGACATCCTGCACTAGATGAGGTTTCTCAGAGCCTCAGCAAGCCTGGCCTTGGGTGTCTTCAGGAAAAATGGGGTCTCCATCACCTCTCTGGGCAGCCTGGGCCAGTGTCTCACCACACTCATGGGGAAGAACTTCTTCCTCATGTCTCATCCAACCCTGCCCTGCTCTAGTTTCGAAGCACTGCCCCTTGTCCTGTGTCTCCATGCCCTGGCAAACAGCCCCTCCCCAGCTTTCCTGGAGCCCCTTCAGGCACTGGGAGGCCACTGGGAGGTCTCCCCAGTTGCAGTCTTCTCTTCTCCAGCCTCAACAGTCCCAGCTCTCTCAGCCTGTCCTCATAGTGGAGGGGCACCAGTCCCCCTGATCATCCTTATGGTCCTTCTCTGCAACAGCTTCGTGTCCTTCTTGTGCTGAGGACTCCAGAGCTGGAGGCAGTAACTGCAGGTGGGGTCTCACCAGAGCACAGCAGAGGCAGAATCACCTCTCTCCACCTCCTGGCCACAGCTCTTCTGATGGACCCCTGGACACAGTTGGCTTCTGAGCTGTGAGCACACACTGTTGGCTCCTGGCCAGCTTTTCATCCATCAGTACTCCCCAGTCCTTTTTTCTCAGGGCTGCTCTCTATCACATCACCTCCCAAAAGGCTCTTTGCTACAGGGATGGTGCCACACTCTGGCATTTGCAGCAGTGGTTGTGACCAAATGATCGTAATTAGAATTGTAATTGCAGACCACCACCATCCCTCCCTCTGCTCTCCTGCATCATTCTCTGCCAGTTCTGGTGTCACTGCCCTCCAAAATGAACCACCTCAGCAGTTTGTACTCCTGGGATACACCACACAGAACTGTGTGTGCCAGGGGCAGAGCAGCACTGCTGGGCTGAGAGGGATTCAGGGAATGGGATGGAGACATGAGTCCAAGCACAGCTCACTGCACTCCCAGTGAGAAAGCTGCTCCTGTTCAGAAGGGAACAGGGTGATGGAATTTATGGTAAATGAGGACTTCTGAGATATGGTGTGGTACGAAAGGGGACTCCAGGGAAACATCTCTCCCCAGTTCAGCTGGAGCATTCCTCACTTTATGCACTTGTTTGTATTAGGCAAAAGAACGAAGAACCAGAGGAGAGGAGTGACTTGCCACAATAGCTACTCCCTCCATTCAAGTCATTTCTGTGTGTGCCATTTTGACACATTTAGTGCTCTTTTTTGTATTGTCAGTCATCTGAAGAGTCTTTTAATGAAGAACAAACATACAAAGTTAATAAGTGTAAGTAAAACAAGGCTGAGGTGTTTGTTCTCCCACTTCAGGACTTTTTCATGTTGAAAATGAAAAATGTTTTTTGGATCGAGGTTTAAAGGTAGAAAATACTGCTCACAACAGTGATCACAAACATTGCAGACATCACACACATCTCTGGAATCCTATTCCCACACCTGCACAGATGGCTTTTATATTCTGCAGAGGATTTGCAGAAGGAAGAAGGACATGGAGTTGTCTGAGAGGAGCCAGAGGAGGCCATAAGGATGATCTGAGTGTTGGAGCCACTTCTGCTTTGAGGACAGGCTGAGAGAGCTGGGGCTGTTGAGGCCTGGAGAAGAGAAGGCTGCATCAGGGGAGACCTCCCAGTGGCCTCCCAGAAAAGCTGGGGAGGGGCTGTTTGCCAGGGCATGGAGACACAGGACAAGGGGCAGTGGTTTGAAACTAGAGCACAGCGGGGTTAGATGAGACATGAGGAAAAAGTTCTCCATGAGTGTGGTGAGACACTGGTGACATTCAAGACCAGGCTTGCTGAGGCTCTGAGTGATCTGATCTAGTGCAGCATGGCCCTGCTAACTTAAGGGGATTGGACTAGATGGCCTTGGAAGGTCCAGCTCTGTGATTCTATATGATACATGGCAAACTTTTAATCAGCATCGATTCCCTTTGCTGGATGCCCTGAGAACACTGTGCAGTGCTGTGATGTGAAGCTGGAGAAGAGAAAGGGGGAGAGAATGACCTCAATCCCATCTCTGCCTTACAATGAAAGAGAGGAATTTTTGCAGGTGAGATGTGATTCCCAAATCCTCCTTTTCCTGACTCACTTTCAGCTTACAGAATAAATCTTCCAGTGGTGTGGGCAAGAAGTATTTGAAGAATCTATGGGAGAGATTTCTGTGGACCAGTCAGCTGGTTTTAATCCGGGATGAACTCCCCCCTCCCAACCCCCTACTCCACTCCCCCACCCTTTCATTGGGAGCAGCATCCCCCGTTTGTGCAGGGGAAGAGAAGGGCCCCACGTCCCACATTTTTAGTAAAAATAGCAGCTATTTTCTGCAGTCAGGCAAAGGGAAACCACAGCATTGGGTTCTTGGGCCTTCTGGTTTCTGGGCTGTGCCTTTTGAAATTGAAAGTTTTCAGGCCCTTTTAGGGTTTTTCTCCCTTTTCCCAATGCCTGCAGGGTGGCTCTGGCACAGCTCAGTCAGCTGGAGCCAGGGGCTCGGTGGCAACCACTGGCCATTGGACATGGAGGGGAAAAATGAAGCCATTGCATAAGAAAGTGTTCCTTCCAGATGATGACTGAGCAAAAAGTGATGCCTCAGCGAGACACATTATCAGGCTGGAAAGGCAAATTACAGACTGCAGGCATCCTAAAAAGCTCACTGTGTGGGTGTGTGGAGGGAGAAAGAGAAAATTCCAGGAAAACCAAATTTTGGTCACTGCTGTCCATAGATAGGCAACTTCCTGGCTTTGGCAAGAGAGACCTCCACAATATAAGAAAAGGAAATTCCTTCTGAGTAAAAATTAAAAAAACCCAACAAAACAACAAGATGGTTTTTCTTTGCTGAATCAGAAAAGGGATATGTTGCTGATGAATTCAGAAGAGTGATCAGCAGCTGGAAATTTTATGGAGGCAATGGAGACACAGGTCTGGTTCTCATGGGCAGTGAGTCTCACACATTGAGGACATTCCTTAGGGACTTGTCCTTACGCTCTTTTCTGCAGGCAGTTTTCATCCCTGTCGCTTTGCAGCAGCAGCCTGGCCCCAAAAGCTGTCAACAAGCAGGATCAGCACCTTTTCTGCACTGCTTTGTGTCTTGTATCTACATTCTGTCTGATTTTGATCTACCAAGAGCTAAACCATCCTCTGCCTTGGTCATACTGCAACTCCAGTGTCATTGGTGACATCAAACCAAAAGTGCTTAACATACATGAAGGACTTGAAAATCAAATTCAATGAGCAAATAACTGTATCATTTGCTGTAGGAAATCCCCAAAATAAAATGAAAAACAGGTACTACTTTGTGCTTGTGTGAGGAAGAGGGCGGACAGCGTTTCACACTTTTTGGTTCGAGGATTTCAAAACACTTCAAACATCTTAATCTCTTATATGTTACAGTTTTATATTGTGTATATGCATTTTATATCCAGTTATACATACAGAATATATTCAGTTTCCCCTGAAGCAGAGAGATATTGCAAGTTTCCCTAAGGGGATTGGGGATGTGAGGACTGGGTAAGCCCATGGTGCTTTGGTGTCACTGTCTGTACTTGCCACAGGTCCCTGCTGCTTTGGAAGGAGGTGGCCCAGTCTGCAGCCCATTAGATACACTGAAACTGCTGATCAGGATGCAGCAGGTCAGGCCATGGGGTGCAGAAGCCAAGAAGTGACAGCTGCAGCTTGGCACATCACTGCAGGGATGCAGCACTTCAACCTGTGTCCAGTGTCTGCTCTAGTGAACATGAATGGGAGCCCACAGGCACAGGGAGCAGAGGCATCTACCCTGCTTGTTCAGCTGATCCATTGGGCAGGAATCATTGAATAATGGAATGGCCCAGGTTGAAAGTGACCTTTCAGATCATCGAGTCCAACCATCGACCCAGTTCTGACAAGAACCAACCCTAAACCATCTCTCTAAGCTCTGTGTATGCCCAGCTTTTAAATCCCTCCAGGGATGGGACCTCAACCCTGCAGCCTGTCCCAATGCTCGAGAGCCCTTTCAGTGTCAAAATTATTCCCAATATCCACCCTAACTCACCCCTGGCACAACTTGAGGCCTGATCCTGGGCAGAAGAACCTGACCCTCCCTGGCTACACAAGCTGAGGTTTTTCCAGTCTCAGTTCCAGCCTAATCCCAAGACTGCTGCCTCTGTAGCTCGCTCACTCACTCTCCTTTCTCATGTCTTATTCATTCTTGAAAAAAAATGCTTTCACTGAATGGAAGGGAAGTTTGGTCAAGTCCGGCCTTCGCATTGGACCCAGGGGACATGTTTCCTAATATCTTTCTCATTACTGGCAACCACTGCATTCCCTTTCCTCTGACTTGGTCGGACTTTTGAGTACAACCAATTCATTCAGAGTGATGTCATCTGAATACCAAATTTCAGTGATGTTTAGATATACCCAGTAATGATGCCCATGTGAAATCTGAAGAAGAAATTTGACTGCTTCAAAGGTTAAAACAGAGCTCTTTCATTGACTTATTAGAGGAGCTTTTGGTCTAATGAGAGGATTAATAATGGGACAGTTTGCACTAATTGTCTACTGAAACAAAAAAGAAAGCCTGATAGTTGATACTATTTGTGTTTACACTCCATCCATCCCTTCTCTATGCCTGTTCCTGGGATATGCTTCACTGGAAGAAGCTAAGATAAAGAAGAGAAACAGTTGGGTGGAGGGAAGCCCTTTGCTTCCAGAGCAGAACAAAGAAGTGTCTGGAAGGTGATATAAATGGATGAAAAGAGACACATTTGTAAACATGCAAATAGAAAGCAATTCACTGCGTCTTTTGGCAAATCATTTAGGAAAATAATTCCAAAGTAGCTCTGCCTTTGGAGTGTCGCCATTTCGGACTCAGATCTGAGCCCCGTGGAGCCAGCCCAGTTTGCCCCAGCTGAGTTCAGGCCAGCAGAGTTTTAAATGTGCTTTCACCTGACTTTTATGAAGAAGTTTGTCTCCATCTGGCATTTTAGCAGCTGTTCTCTGCCTTAGTTCCCTTTTCCTAACAAAATCTAAAATTTGCAGTGACTCAAACTCCCCCCACAGTGAGCCATCCCCAACTGATTCTTCAGTTTTACTCCCAAATGAGGTATTTTAGAAACAGCCAATTCAGCTGGCAACAGCAGAAAGAAAGACCATAGGAAAAAAAACCCCAAAGCTGAAACCAATCAATTTCAGAAAGCAAACTGGGCTTGGAAAGCCCCCAGTTATGATATATTTAGTTCATTTCAGGGGATTATCAGTAGTAGCCAATTATGCAAATAATAAAAAAAATACTGCCCTGAAATTTTACATAGAAAATACATCTTTTTTTACGACACCCTTCTCTTGTTCCATCCTTCCTGCCCTCTCCTGCCCTGCCCTGAATTGATCTTGTTGCCCACACACTGTGCAATCTGGTAGATTAGATGCGTTTGGGTTTTTCTAAGAATTTTTGGTTGCATGATATGTTTTATTTGATGTGGCAAACCTGGTGCCCTGTTCGCTGATGCAAACTGCCAGTTGGCAAGTTAGAACCAGCTCAGGGCCTCTCAGCAGCGCAGGCACAAAGGGAATTTGCTCGGGGTATCCAGGAGAACGGATGAGTCCTTCCTGGTAAAGCAACAAGAAGAGGAGAAGGCCAACCAATTCCTGGGCTGCATCAAGAGAAGTGTGGCCAGCAGGTCAAGAGAGGTGATTTTTTTCCCTCTACTGGGCTCTGGTGAGATCCCACCTAGAGTTACTGTGTCCAGTTCTGGAGCCCTCAACAGAAGAAGGACATTGAGCTGTTGGAGCAGGTCCAGAGGAGAGAATGAGAGGTCTGGAGCAACTCCCTTCTGAGGACAGGATGAAGGAGTTGGGGTTGTTGAGCCTGGAGAAGAGAAGGCTCAGGGGGAACCTCAGAGTAGCTTCTCAATACCTGAAGGGGGCTACTGGGGTAGGACTTATTAATAGGATATGTGATGGAAGGACTAGTAATAATGGATGTAAATTGGAAGAGAGGAGATTTAGGCTAATGATAAGAAAAATTCTTTATGGTGAGGGTGGTAAAACACTGGAAGAGGTTGCCCAGAGAGGTTGTGGATGCATCATGATCCCTGGAGGTGTTTAGGGCCAGGCTGGATGAGGCACTGAGCAACCTGGTCTAGTGGGAGGTGTCCCTGCCCATGGCAGGGGGGTTGGAACTAGATGATCTTGAAGGTCCCTTCCAACCCAAACTATTCTATGATTTTATGACTTGCCCAGCTGGAACAGAAGGGAAACTATTGTGAACACTGTGCAGGAAGTAGTTGGGTCTGCTCTGGGATAATGCTGTTTGCAGCTCTCAAGTCTGTGTCCCAGCCTCTCACTGTGTGGCAACACCCAGAGACATTTCCTCAGACTCCACAAAGCAAAGTGGGAGCAGAACCATGGCAGTAGGGCTGGAGCCAGGCAGTGGTCCTGAGAAAATGGGGTAGGACAGACTGAGCTCTGGGCTGGCAGGTGACTTGACTGGGTTTTCATCATGGCTTTGCTGAGCAGTAAACAGGGATGGAGACTGTGTCCAGCTCAGGAGCCCTCAGCCAAAGCCCTCAGCTGGGGCTGTTGAGGCTGGAGAAGGACCCGGAGAGACCTTCCAGTGCCTGAAAGCTGGGGAGGGGCTGTTTGCCAGGGCATGGAGACACAGGACAAGGGGCAGTGCTTTGAAACTAGAGCAGGGCAGGGTTAGCTGAGACATGAGGAAGAAGTTCTTCCCCAGACGGTGTTGAGACAGTGGCCCAGGTTGCCCAGAGAGGTGGTGGAGCCACCATCCCTGGAGACATCCAAAACCAGGCTTGCTGAGGCTATGGGTGACCTGATGTAATGCAGGATATCCCTGTCACTGCAGGGGCTTGGACCCGATGGCCTTTGAATGGCCTTCCCAACCCAACACTTTCTATTGTTCTTTGACTGAGCAGTTCTCTGCCCAAGTCTGAACTAGGAAGAGATTGTTCCCTTTACAGGGGCAGAGGGGATGATGTCAGGACAGGATGGAGCAGGCTCTCAGAAGGGGTGTGCTATCCTGCTAGTGGTGTTGCAGTGAAAACACTGTGGGGCCAAGCTCTGGGATGGCAGCAGTGGGTAGGCAGGAGCCTCAATGGATCAGTTGAGCTGGGGGAAAATTTGGTTCTTTGGAGGGAGGAAAGAATGTGCTGTGTGCATTTGAGTATTTGGGGGAGTGGAAAGAAAATGACTGATACCCCACTGACTTCCCCTAGTTGTGGTGCACCTGGGTTGCTGTCACCTTCCAGCACAGGCTGAGGATACTTTAAAAGGGCTTTGAAATAGATGCAGGTGAGAAGCCTTTACCATGAGTCCTGGTTGCTCTTGGTTCACCCTCAGTGTAACTGAAAGGAAACATCTTGTACCAACCCCACATCAGCCAGAATGTGCCTTTGCAGAAAATGGGCACTGAGCTGAGCTGTGCTTGTGTCCAGCTGTGTTTGGGCATGGCAGATCCCCCACTCTGACCCCCTCAGAGAGCATGCCAAAGGCTACTGGCCTTGCTGCCAACCTGGCTTTACCGCATCAAGTCAGCACATGCATAGCACGTGTCCTCCCCCTCCTCACCAGTGAAGAAGGATGCTTATGCCTCCAGTTGAAACTGCAAAGCCAAAGGAAAATTTTAAGGACCTACAAACCACAGTGGTTAAATATCACAGAATAGCCCAGGCAGGAATGGACCTTTCAGGTTCAATTGTTAACCCCACTCTGACAAGAACCAGCCCTAAACCATATCTCTATGTCTGCTCATCTCCTAGGTACCTCCAGGGATGGTGGCTCAACCCCTGCCCTGGGCAGCCTCTTAAAATGTTTGAGAACCCTTTTAGAGAAGGACATTTCCCCCATATCCATCCTAACCCTCCCCTGGCACAACTTGAAGCCTTTTCCACTTGGCCTGTTCCTTGGGAGAAGAGCCCACACTCCCCCCCTCCCCTGCTACACCTTCCTTTCAGGGAGTTGGAAAGAGCAAGGAGGGCTCCCCTCAGCCTCCTTTTCTCCAGGTGAACACCCTCAGCTCCCTCAGCCTCCTCACAAGACCCTTCACCAGCTCAGTTTGTGCCTTCTCTGGAGCTGCTCCAGCCCCTCAATGGCTTTTTTGTGGTGAGGGGCCCAAAACTGGACACAGCACTCAAGGTGTGGCCTCACCAGTGCCCAGTACAGGGGTACAGGCAAAGAGGAATGTCCCACCTTTGTGTTAATAATGGGAAATAAAATATGATGCACGCAGCATCACAACTATTGTTCAGATAAACTGCAGCACTGGAGACAAGCCTCCTCCAAGTATTAGGCTATATTCTCAGCACACCTTTCCCTGAAGGCCCAAATGTCACTGTATTTCTTGTGGTTGTCAGAGCCAAGTACCTTTGTGTATCCCAACAGATGCAGAGAGATCAAATTTACGGAGATGCTCATATTTGTAATAATATATGGACACATTTGTCCCAGCAGGTCTGGCAGCTCTGTATTATGTACCTCTGCTTCTGCACTCATGTCATTGATAATTACTGACATTAACAACATGCTAATGGGAAAGGAATCAAATCCACTGCAATACAACACCAGAGCTAGTGTCCTACCAGGGTATTGTCCACAGCAACCAAAATGGGAACTTCCTTCCCACTGCAGGGACAATGAGATCACTGCAATCAGGCATGGGTGCTGCTGAGCTTATTTTTGTAGGTAGAGCTTGTCAGATCACAGCCCCAAAACAAATGGTAATGTCTGGACAGTGTACAGGCTGCTGTGGTTGTCAGGGGATGGGCCAGATAATTTTGAGGAAACAAGGGACATGAAACTCAGCTGAATTGTGCTCTATTCTGGGTGGCTGCTGACACTGGGATGATTCCATGGTCCACAATTAAGGATCTTCTGTTGCTACTGGTACTTCAAAAATGCACAACAACATCAGCAGCCAGGGAAGGAGAAGAGATGAGGGAATGGCAGCACTTAGCACACCTGCAAAGGGTGCAGAAGCATCTTCCCTTTCCAGTGAGGAAACTTGAGGCAGGGGGCACAGAAATTATGTTCATCACTGCCCAGCAGCTGAGCCCCAGGCCCAGCAAATTCAGTTCCAGCTCTGTTTGCCTAAGCCCCACCTCAGTTGAAGAGGACACATTGCTAACACCAGTGCAGTGTCTTGCTCAGGTGTGCTCTGGTGAGTGTGCTGTTGGTGATGCAGCCCCTTGCACTCTCCCCTGCTGTGTGCTGCAGGGCTGCAAAGGTGCTGAGCAGTCCCTCCTCCCTGGGTCATCTTCCACAGCCCAGCAAATGGGGCGACCCTGCAACTGTCGTTGGCTCTTCTTCCCCTCTTTGCTGGAGGAGTCTCTCTCTGCACAGCCACCTTGCCAGTCACAGTCCAGGCTCAGGGCAATGATAAGTGCAGACCTGCTGAGCAGCCCCTGATAATCTGCACAGCGTGGGTTGGGCAATGAAGAGTGTAGGGCTTGCCAGGCCCTACTAGGAACTGGCATTACCATCAAACCATTCCCTCCTCCCTAATGTATTTGAGCCAAAACCTGTTGCCAGCAGCTGAAGGATGCTGGCCCAGCAGCTTTAGAAGCAGCTGGAGATGCTGGAACCAGAGATGCTGGTTTGGAACCTGTAAGGTCTTACATAGCCAGACAGATGGCAGTCACGGGGCCATGGCAGGGATTATCCAGCAGTGCCAGGGGATGTCATCTCTCCTGAGAGCCCTGGTCTTTGCCTGCTGAAAGCCTGTAAGGGAGTCAGAAGCATGTGACAGAAGAACACACGAGGAACATGGGGACAAGGACATATGGGTCATCATGGCCCAGTGGGTGCAGCAGCATTAGCTTGCTTTTCTGTTCCTTGACCTGGAATGTGCCTGCCTTTGTTCTGCAAGCGTAACTTTGGAACAGACCTCTGGAGTCTCCCCTTTGGCTTTTCTTTTCTGTGTTTTGGACCAATTTAGTCCCCTGGCCAGGCTGAACTTGTTAGGGTGACCTTTGGGAGAAGAACCTCTACCACCCAGCACACCAGGGCAAGCAGAGAGCCGAATGGAGGGAGGCAGAGAGCAAGCAGAGGAAGCACACAGAGAACAGGGCAAAGCCAGGAAGATGAAGCACGGTGCTCTGCTCATCCTGTGACAAATGCATGAGGCTCAGATGGCAAGGTGACAGGAGGAGATGGCCAGTCAGATTCAGGCAAGGTACTTCCATTTCCCAGCCTGATCTCCGAGTGGTGCACACGATGGAAAACAGAGTGACTTGTTTCTCCTTCCACCTGAGCTCCAGGGGCTTCTTGCATTCAGAAAAGGCAAATGTCAGACTGGCGTGAGATTTCTGAGTTCTCAGCCCAGAGTGAGAGACTGGGAAGGTGCTTTCTCAGAGAGCCAGAAAAAGAAAGAAAAAGGAAGACAAGGAGAGAAAAAGAAAAGCTAGATCAAGGGCTGAATTTTCAAAGGCACTCAGCAGCCAGCAAGTCTTTTTGTTCTCGAGGCTGCGGTGGAAGAAGCAGGGTCTGGATTATTCTCAGCATAGCTGAGTTTTTTTAGAAGCCCCCTCCCCTTCCGTGTGAAGGACTCACAGAGCCAAGACCTGTTTGATTTAAAGGTGTAATCCTGTGGTCATGGATGTCACGCAGGGGCCCAGGTGTCTGAACAGAGGCTGTAAACCAGGCCCTGTTTTCTCTGAAGTGACTCAGCCATCATCTTCTAGAAGACCTGACCTTTCAGTTATGGGCTGCACAGTAAGAGCACCACTGTCTTCCCAGGTCAGGCAGCCGACAGACCTTGTAGTGCAAAACATGAGTTAAAGACACTGGGAGTGGCTGAGCCTCTGAAAACTCAGAAGTGAGTCAAAGCACACTAATTCCTGGTTAAGAATGAGTGATGAGTTCAGCTCCTGTCTTGACCTCACTGTACCAGGGAGTGCAGTCAATTTGCAGCTGCCTCTGAGAATTAGCAAAAGACTCCAGAACAGCTGGGATCTCATCCTTTTATTGCCAGAAAAGAAGAAACTCTTAAGAGCCACAGAGGAGGAAAGAACAGGAAGCCTTAAAGTGATGCAAACAAGTTGGAAGTGATGGGAGATGACAGCTAGATCTCACTGCTACTTACATCTCTTGTGTGCTCTGTGATTCAAGGACCTGAGACAAAGAAACTGAAGTTACCCCAGGTCCTGTGAGTCCTGAAACAGCTACTGAAAGAGGATTTTCCTCCCCGCCTAATGTCAGGAACAGCCTCTTGGGAGATGCTGGGGTTGCATCCTGAGGCCAGAGAGGAGAAAGCAAGACCTTCCTCAGCATGGGAAGCACCTGGGAAGTATGTTTCCTTCACACTGTCAGCACCCAGCAAATACCCAAGCAATAAGGAAATCCTGGGAGTCTCCCCCATCCCTGCTACCACTGCCCTGCCAAGGCCTGAGGTCCCCCTCGGAGATCCACTGGAGCTGCTGAAGAGCATCGCTGGCCATTTTGGGACAGAGCCCCTCTCCTGCAGTCGTGCCCTGGGGCAGGAGAGTTGTAGGCGCATTCGCAGTTGTTTGGTTTGAGATGCAGATGTTTGGTCGCTGGGGGGAATCAGGTAAAACCCCCCCACACGTGCAGGGTTAGTAGGAGCTCTCTCCTACCCAGGAAAGGATCGGGAGGCTTTATTACAGCACAAAGCACAGCTGAATATGGAAAGGTTTCATTTTTGAACAAAAGCTGTGACCAGCTTCAGTGGAGCCAGAAGCAGATTCTACTTGAGAAAGAAAAAAAGTAAAATACCCTTTCTGCAGGCAACCATCGTGAAAGGAATGAGATCTGGGTCTTCTGGGCCTGGGAGAACTTGAAAGGTTTCCTAGAGACAACAGAGCAGTGCATGGAAATGTTTTCCATTTGCTGCAGTTCTCCTACCTCCTCCTTCTCAGAGCAACAACCTAAGCATGACCTTTGGGGGTCTGACAGCGAACAACCAGTCCTGGCTCCTGCCACTTCCTTCCAAGCCTCTGATGCCAACTTGTTGTGATTCTGAAGCAAGGTTACAAGCCAGAAGGAGCTGGGGTATTCTCTGGATATTGAGGCTATCTGGCATTCTAAAATGCACACGAGGAGATGCTGAACTACATGATGGTTCAGTCAACACCAGCGATGGTTCTTGCAAATTATCCCCCATCTCATCTCCCCTTCCTCTGAGGCAGCTCATTTGGGCCTCTCAGATAGAGGGGAGGCTGGTAAATGAGCTTTAGATTTCACAGTCATGGCAGTTTCTGTTTCCTATTCTTCCCAGAAAGAACAAGGAGCATTTTTCCTTTCACCTAGATAATATGATAAACAATAAAAAATAAATATGCACAGTGAAAGAAAAAGCATGTATTGGAAAGATCCAGGAAGTGTCACAGGACTTGGGGATTAATTGCTTCATTCTTTCCTGCCTTGCTCAGTAGCCTGGACAGATCACTCAGCTGCTCTGTGCCTCAGTTTCCCTCCAGCAGCTGAGGTCACCAAAGTCTCCATTAACATGCAGGTGCAGTTCCAGGAAAGACATTTATCCTGTGCTCACCAGGCACTAAGCCCCTTCTATTTATATTTATGCAATTAATCATTAATGATGTTCTTTTCTTGATGATGTTCAAGGAGAGTAGAGAAGTCCCAGGTGAAAGGTGCTACAAGATTATGTCTTTAATTCTAGAAGCATGAAAGCAAAGATTAAATTCTCCCTGAAAATGACATCATGCAATGGAGTGACTGGAACAGACCCTTGGAAAAGGACCTTATAATTAACTCGGAGTAAATTCATCAGCTTCAGTGAGGATTTAGGGAATTTAATTAGTTGAGTGCTAGTTTTTGTAGTGACAACTCCCAGAATGTACTTTGAAGTACCCTGCCTGCTTGAAGTGGTACAAGCTCCAGGACTTGGGAACCAGCAGCTCATACTTGCCTAAAAATGGGTATAAAAGCACCTTCCACACTGAGATGTGGGCATTTCTGGGGCTAGACACACACAAGGAGAGATGGAGGAGATGCCAACCTCACTAGATAAGGCAGAGAAAGGAGCTGAATGAGAAACTAAGTGCACAGAGGAAGCAAGGACAATCTAGGATCTGGTTTCCTGGGTGAAACTATGGAAGTCCGAGTTGCTGCCAAAGGGTCTGTCCCTGATGCCAGTCCCCCCTGCCCTGCTCAGAGCCTGCTCTTTGTGCTTGCTGCCCTGTTCTGATTGGGTTAAATTATGCCAGATGAGGGACGAGACCTGGCTGACTGCAAAACTGAATGGCTGAGTGCAAAGAGGAAGCTGTGCTGGGAGAGAGCTTAGTCTCAAAACCAGGTGGTCATCTCCATTTGCTCCATCCAAATACAAGCTTCACTATTTTCACCACTCAAAGGGTATTGTGGTGGCAAAAATTTTTAACTGTATTTAAATTAGTAGCTATGTAAAATAAACCATATTAATGTAATATTAATATGCCCCTCTATTCAGCTCTGGTGAGGCCCCACCTGGAGTTACTGTGTCCAGTTCTGGAGCCCTCAACAGAAGAAGGACATTGAGCTGTTGGAGCAGGTCCAGAGGAGGCCAGGAAGATGATGAGAGGGCTGGAGCAACTCCCTTCTGAGGACAGGCTGAAGGAGCTGGGGTTGTTTAGCCTGGAGAAGAGAAGGCTCAGGGGGGGACCTAAGAGTAGCTTCCCAATACCTGAAGGGGGCTACAGAAAGGCTGGGGTAGGATTTTTGAATAGGATCCAGGACGGCAGGACTAGGAGTAATGGATGTAAATTGCAAGAGGCCGGAGATAAGAAAGAAGTTCTTTGCTGTGAGGGTTGTGAGACACTGGCAGAGGTTGCCCAGAGAGGTTGTGGATGCCCCCTCAATCTCTAGAGGTGTTTAAGTCCATGATGGATGAGGCACTGAGCAACCTGGTGTAGTGGGAGATGTCCCTGCCCACGGCAGGGGGGTTGGAACTAGATGATCTTTAAGGTTCCTCCCAACCTGTTCTATTCTATGATTCTAAAGTATGACCATATTTGTATAAGAGCATCTGATGTTTTAACTCACCTGGGGAAAATTCTCCCATAGATAAGCAGCAGTTTACTGGACCTACATCTACTCCATTTGTTGCTCTCTTCTCCCAAGTAACAGGCAATGAGACAAGAGGAAATGGCCTCAAGTTGCACCAGGGGAGGGTTAGGATGGATAGCAGGAAAAATGTCTTCCACAAAAGGATTATCAAGCATTTGGGAGAGGCTGCCCAGGGCAGAGGTTGAGGCACTATCCCTGGAGAGATTTAGGAGTTGGGCAGACACAGAGCTTTAGGTTTTGGTTTAGAGCTGGTTCTTGTCAGAGCTGGGTTGGTGGTTGGACTTGATAATCTGAAAGGTCACATCCAACCAAGGGAATCTTCTGAACCCCAGAGCTCCCAGGGCAGGCAGCAGGTAGATCTGCTGCACAAGTCATAGTGCTAGTAGAGGAAATGCTCAGTACTACATCAACACAGAAACTGAGACTACTGCAATTAATTAAAAAAGGAAAATCAGAGCTGGGTCACTAAACATAGAAGGGGGGCAGGAGGAAACAATCTGGGGGGAAAATAATAATAATAATATTCTCAAAGCCCCAGAAAGATAACTATCATGGGCTACACCCTGGCTGAGCCCATGTCACCCTGGGCAGGGTGGGGCTGTCAGCATCAGCTGAAGGATGGGTCCCTCCACCCGACACCCCTGTGGCTGGAAATGGCCCCAGAGAAAAGAGAAGCCTCAGCAAAACATGAAACTTTAGAGGATGTTTTTCTCCAGAGAGGCTGGGAAAGTGTTTTGATTTTTCTACCTGAAAATAAACATATAGACATGTTGCATTCTGCCCAGTTGATCTCTCTCTTTCAAGGTCATGCCGTACTGCCTTTGTGCAGTGGAAAAAGCAGGGTTTGGCTGTTGAAAGGGGAATTTTCACAGAGGCTGCTGGACACAAACACACCCTGTGGTGCTCTCTGTTTGTCCAGGACCCATTGCTGCAGCCCAGGCTGACCACAGTGGGTCTCCCTCTGCTGCAACACAGACTGTAGCTGGGCAGCAAACATTTTTCCCATCCCACAAAAATCTTCTTGTTCTGCATCAGGATGGACCCAGGAGCTTTCAGCAGTGTGACAAGCCTAAAGAAACAAGCCATATACTGCATGTGGCTGTCCTCCTTTTCCCATAAATTCTGAGTCCTTTGGCCAATTTCAACCAAGGCTGACTGGCTTGATCAGGTAAAGGTAACAATGCTGCTACATTCCCACAAGCAGGCAGCTCAGGAGAGAGACCCAAGTCAGGCTTTCACTGAGAAATAGTCAGTCCTTCACAGACACCAGATAAAAGGCAGCAGAGCTTCAGCTTTGCCGGAAACCATCTTGGTTTGGCCTTGCTGCTTCCAGTAACAGTGTCTGGAAAGCTCTTACATACCATGGTATGACCTGGGATGTGGGAGGAGAAAGCCCAAGTCCAAGCCTTACTTCCTCCTGGCCACAATTCTCAGTCTGTGCCCAAAGGGGGTGGCTACAGATAGGGACATGGGGTCACCCTTTCTCTCATTCAAAAATAGTTTCAAACACAGAAAGAAAAATTAGTATTTTATTCCTGGTTGTTTTTCCAGGGAGTTCCATGCAGTAGCAGTAGAGGCACAGGCAGCAGAGGGGTGGGGTGCTCACCACTGCCTACAGGGTGGGTTTTGTAGAGTGGGGCATTGGTCGGGGGCTGTATGTCTCCAGCATCCACCTCTTTACACCTTTCATCATTAAAGAACTTGCCAAAGCAACAAAAATTCCCTTGACCCTTTGAGAAGGCTCCTCAAGCTCCCAGGACAGGAGCACTGCCCCATCACTTCACACATCCCTCCACGCTGGTTTTTCCCCCTGCATTGCAGAAATTTCATAGAATGTGCTGGGTTGGCAGGGACCTTCAAAGTCCATCTAGTCCAACCCCCTGCAGTGACAGGGACATCCTGCACTAGATCAGATCACTCAGGGCCTCAGCAAGCCTGGCCTTGGATGTCTCCAGGGATGGTGGCTCCACCACCTCTCTGGGCAGCCTGGGCAGTCTCACCACCCTCATGGAGAAGAACTTATTCATGTCTCATCTAACCCGGCCCTGCTCTAGTTTCAAACCACTGCCCCTCATCCTGTGTCTCCATGACCTGGCAAACAGCCCCTCCCCAGCTTTCCTGGAGCCCCTTCAGGCACTGGGAGGCCACTGGGAGTTCTCCCCAGGTGCAGCCTTCTCTTCTCCAGCCTCAGCAGCCCGAGCTCTCTCAGCCCCTCATCATCCATTTGCCCTCTTTATTTTTCCCTCTCTTGGCTGCCACCTCACAGGTCTTTACCAGATCTTCACAGATGGTGGCACAATGCCTCAATGCCTAATCATGAATCCCAGCTTATGCATTATCTGGGCCCTGGAGGCCACCCTGCAACACGTGTCCATGTCAGAAAGGTCAGAGATAAGCAAAGGGTCCTTTTGTGTTCCCATCTCCCCACCCACAGCTCCCTGCCTATGTTTCTTAGAACCTGGTTGCCCCCAGAAAGATGACAAACAGCCGCAGGAGGACCACGACTGATAGTGCTTCACCAATTCCCTGGCACCATCTTTTGGTGTCTAGTCAAGAGGGAGAGGTTGCCCCAAGGTATTCACTCCACACTGAGAGGGCTGAGGGCAGGAAGGCAGGGGAAAGAGCTGCTTGCACTTTGAGCTGGTGGCATTGCTGCTGCTTCCGGATGAAGAAAATGAAGGGATATGTAAGGGAAGACCTTATTGCTCTTCACAACTCCCTGAAAGGAGGGTATAGAGAGGTTGGTCTCTTCTCTGAAGGAACAGGCTGTGGGACAAGAGGAAGTGGCCTCAAGCTGCACCAGAGGAGGGTAAGGATGGATGGCAGGAAACATTTTTACCCTGAAAGAGTTGTTGAGCATTGGACCAGGGTGCCCAAAAGAGTGGTTGAGGGTGGGATTTAAGAGCCAATTAGACATGAAACTTACAGATGTGGTATAGGGCTGGTTCTTGTCTGTCTTGTCTTGATATAGAGCTGGGTTGGTAGCTGGACTCTATGACCTGAAAGGTCCCCTCCAACCTGGGCCATTCTGTGACTCTACATTTAGCTTACCAGGAACAAAACCTAGGTCCCTGCCAGTGGCCCTGCCTGACCCCTCCCGCTCTCACTATGGGTGGAGGTGACAATGTCTGAGAACATTTCTATCACTTTGTGCTCATCCCTTTAGTGCTAAGGTTCTGCATGACCCTCAGCAAGCTGCACTCCACGCACCGTGCCTCAGTCTCCTCTTCTCTAGTACTTCAAGGCTAATGGAAGGAATTATTCACAGAACTCAGCATTTTTTATAATATGTGTATTTTGTGGCTTTTTTTTTTTTAATTCTTGACTGGGCATAAAAATACCAGCTGCCCAAAGCTATAGTGCAGAAAGTCAAAGGCGTATGTCTTTGATTTATGAGACCTTCATTCAGTTTGGTTTGCCTCCCCCTGTAGTTCCCATGGGAAAAGTTCCTCTTCACTTCCTATTCAAAAAAATCTCTTGTATAGTATGGCTGGGAGCTGTTAGACAACCACCTCTTTCTGCTTTTGCCACAATATTTTCAGAAAAGCAAGCTGGAAATACTGCTTCTTCCTTCTGCTTCTCCCTTATTGAAGAAATAAAAGGCACCATATTAAGAGGAAATGCAGGGACTATGGTTTGGCTTCATAAGGTGGTCAGGTTAAACATTTTGGTTATCCAGCCTCAAGCATGATGCAGAGGAAGAAATGAGATGGAGAGCATCTCACCTGCTCAGTGCACCCCACTGCTGTGTGTGACTGGAAACACTGCAATATCCAGCTTCCTCCTGCCTCCCAGAGGCTGAGATGGTGCTCAGAAGAGCTTGTTCAAGGCCAAGAGCATGTGGGATAGGTCTCTGCCCCCAGTCCTTTGGCTTTAAAATGGATACCTGTTACTTTGGCTGCCTGAATAAATGCATCCCACTTTATTGTTGACATCCAGAGTTCTGGGATGCTACAAGTGATTTTCAGTAATCTCCAGTACTAATATTTGCACTTTTTTCTTTTGTTTCCACAGGGAAAAGCTTTTTTTTTTTTTTTTTTTTTTTTTTTTTTTTTTTTTTTTTTTTTTTTTTTTTTTTTTTTTTTTTTTGGTAGAGACTTCTCAGTGTCTTGCCAGGGCAGCTTCCTTCTCCTCCAGCCCTGCTCTCCTCTGTCTCACCATCCCCTGCTACTGGGTTGTTATGAAGCCATGCCAAGTGTCTGCATGAATTGTTTCAGGACAGAGATTATGATCTATCTAAAAGAGTGGAGAGACACATTCATCTAAGTGGCAGCTATTACTGTGAACATGTCAACCAGAGACACCAGAAACTAACAGTGTGCCCTGGAAATTCCTCCTTGGGTCAGTAGATTTACTCAGCTCTATATGCCAATTTGATGTCCATGGAAACAGATCTTTCTTTTCCAGGCATACACTGCTTGAGATTACAGTTGATCCTAATTAGCAATAAACTGCAAACCACAGCCTGCACATTTACACTTCTGAATCTACTAGATGAGGTTAGGAGATGCTGCAAGGCAAAGCTCAGGCTGGTCCTTTGCAGTTATAACCATCAAAATCTGGTAGCATTCAGCTACCAGACACCCATAAGCAGGAAGGTGAGCCCATGAGCAGGGCTGCAGGGTACCATTGCCCTGTGCCAGCAGCTGAGACACTGAGACACAAAAGGCTTAAAGACAGGGCTGGTGTTTGCCATCAGTTATACCCTTGAGACCCCAGTGATTTCAATAGGCTCCCATGGGCAATTTGAAGCAGATCTCGATCCATTCAGCCCCACAATATGCAAAATTATTTTTACCACCATTACCTGACAAATATGTTGAAAGCATCCATAAGTGCTTGTTTACTTCCTGCATAGCAGAAGTTAAGAAGAGAAAATAGATGCTCAGCAACGATCTTTGCTCACCTGCAGAGACTGATGGTTGGGTACACAGCTGAGAACTACAATGGTGGCCTACAGTTTCCACTCCCCATCTCTTGCAACTTCTCACACCTGCAGATCTATCTCAGCTAAAGCCCTGCTAAACGTCTGAGGAAGATGTGTCTGGTTGCACATGTAGATGATGCTTTGAACTAAACCTGTGAACCACTGCTTTGGAGCCAAGAGCATTTTGAGAGCGGAGATTACATTGGCAGTCCTCTCTATAGGATGAGGGGCAGTTGTTTGAAACTAGAGCAGGGCAGGGTTAGATTAAACATTAGAAAGAAATTCTTTCCCATGAGGGTGGTGAGACACTGACCCAAGTTGGCCAGAGAGGTGGTGGAGGCCCCATAAATGCCTGGTGACATCCAAGGCCAGGCTTGCTGAAGCTCTGAGCAACCTCATCTGTCACTGCAGGGGCTCGGACTAGATGGCCTTGGAAGGGCCTTTCCAACTCTAGGATTCTGTGATTTGTGCCCACTCTGCTTCCTGTGTTTAACCCTTCAGCTTTGCAAAGCGACAGTTGCAGAGTTTTAACAGATGCATCAGAGAAGAAAAACAAGGGGGAGCGAGGCAGAAAACAAGCCTAGCACCAGAGCTTTGAGGAGAGACTGTAGCATGAACCTTACACAATTTATCTCGGCAGCAGTTTCACTGTCACAGCTATAAGCCTGTCTTATTTTCCCAGTTCTGGTGCTGTCACTACTTGTCCACACTCCATGAGGTGTTTGCATGTGGTAAGCAAAGTGATGCCAGGCAGAGATGAGACTCCCCTCCTGCTCTGGTGGCATTCACTCCTGATCTGGGGCATCACAAGCAATACTAGGATCCCATCCTTTCCCATCCTGGTCAAGCCACACAGAACAGGGCAAGTGACCTATAGATTCCTGCAAGATAACAGCAAAGTGCTGAGATAGCTTATGAGTAAAAATGAGAAGCATCTACCTTGCCATAAGAAGAATTTGGGGAAATCTCTGCAAAATCTGAGACTTGGCATATTTCCAAGAGAGAGGCTGCTCAGGGCTCCAACTGTTGATGGAGTTAAATGCATCAGATAAATAAAAAGGCCAGACTTCCCATCTTTCCTTTTTGTATTATTCTGGCTCAGGCTAGAAATCTAAGTAGGGCTGGTTTGAATGGTACTTTCCATAAGCTGTGAGTCCATCTGTGCTTGCCTGGACTCAGCTCCTGCACAGAGAAACCCGAGCTGTCCTAAAGAGCACAAGGCCCTGAATACTTGACTTTAGGACAAACTGATTTCAAGTGAGAAGCCCTTGCAAGACAAAGTCTTGGCCACATATTGAATTAACACTAAAGGTAGAAAGAAATAGTGGGTTAGAGCAAGTGGATTTACACACTGAAGTGGGAGACCTGCTCTGCTCTTGTGCTGACAAAATGCCTCCTGGAGTCAACATTTTGTGGCTGCAGAGATGTGCAGGATGGAGACATCCACTCCACAGCTCTCGTGGTGATGGTGTAAGGTTGTGTGAGGCTGCAGACCCTCGCCAGAGCATATCTGGGTCTCAAATAGTTCTTTCCCTGCTTTGCACAACAAGTTTGACCCAGGCCACCAGCCATGGAGCAACTGAATCCTGAGGACAAGCAAGAGCAAGCCAGCAAGGAATCAGGAGCAGGTTGCCATGCAGTACAGCTGGCCCGTGGAATCATGCAAAAACTAAAAAAGTTTTCCCTTTCCCACTGAATTCTAGGGCACTTCCCTCCTGTTTCCCCAAGCTGTGGCTCTTGCATGGCCAGCATGGGCATGGAGCAGGACAAAAGCCAGCTCTCCTGCACCAGGCCTTCCTCCACCAGCTCCGACTTCTGCTCTCAAATAGGAAGTTGATAAAAACCTCACTTGGTTGCAAAAAAGAAAAATCAGATTTCAAAACCGCTGCAAACAGGGCTCCAGAGTCGAGCAGCAGCCCTGGCATTAACCCTTTCCTGCAGACAGGTCTCATTCCAGTTATACCTGGGGCCTGACAGCAGACACCGTGCTTGTGCCTTGCTCCACTCTTTGGGTGCTTTTTTTATCCCCCTGAGCTATTGCTTACATTATATTGTAATGTTGCTTTTATCTCAGGACTTATCACACATCAAATCTGCTTTCATTAATAACCAGGCTGGGGGTAGAAAGGAGGGAGGAAAAGGGGGGAGGGGTTAGGAAAGACTGTTGTCTCCTTCAAGGGCTGTGAAAGAAAAGAAAGCCAGTGCTCAGATCGATGGCGGAATCCACTACCCTCTCACCAAAACATTTAGCTCCTGGTGGGAAGACCAGCACCTTAGTGATTGAGTGGCCTTTCCAAGTTGTGGGCTCCATATTCTAGAGCAGGGCAGGGTTAGGTGAGACATGAGGAAACTTTTTCAGGAGAGTGGAGAGACAATGGAACTGGTTGCTCACAGAGGTAGTGGAAGCCCCATCCCTGGAGATGTCCAAGGCCAGGCTGATCTGAGCAACCTGATCTAGTGCAGGATGTCCCTGTCACTGCAGGGGGTTGGACTAGATGGCCTTGGAAGGTCCCTTCCTAACCTAGCACATTCTATGGTTCTATGATTCTAAACCTGATTATGAGGACACCTCATAGAGTTTCACCACTTTTTTGGAATCCTGTGTACTTTCCAGCCAGCTGGGACACTTCAGCCTAACTGAGGATCATTTCTGCAGCTGGGAACAGAGCCACACTCATCTATTTGTCAGTACCCTACCAGCCTAGAGCTAGAGAGGAACCCACTGCTCCATGCCAAGGAAACCACTCAAGACACAGGACACTTCAGAGATGTCATGTTTGCTCTGAGGAGCCACATGGCCATGGCTCTTTGGAGACAATCTGGCCTGGAGGCTTCAGTTTGGGAAGTCGTGATTTTAGCATCCTTCCAACTAGGTATGGGAAACACCTCTAGAAGAGAGCAGTTTTCAGCCTCTTTTTGCTCATTTCCTTTGCTGCTGTGGTTTAGGAAGATGGTGCTCACCCTGACACCATGGGCAGAGCAAAGAGGACTGTGGTAGCCAAAACACAAGGACCATCATCTCACTTGGCTATTCCAGGCACACTAGCCACCCTTGCTAAGCCTTATCACAGTTTGGGAACAATCTGCTCTCAGGGGGAAGAAAATTCCCACTTTCAGGGAGGCACATGAGGGCCTGGGTTGTCTCACCTCTCAACACACACTGCACTGCTGCAGATGCCTCTTTGGAAGCTTCCTGGTGTGCAATGGATCTGCCTGAGCCCTCCCTGCAATGTTCCTGTCATCCTTCCACTCCACCCAGACGGAGGTGGCAGAAAACTTGCAAAAAGTCCACAACCATCTGACTTTCCACCAAGAGCAGGACCTGGAGAACTCACTTTCCCTGGTGCCCTGATGACCAGTTGAGGATTTCCTGACCCTCCCGCACACACAGCCTGACCTGGGACAGGGGATGCTGTTGGGAGGCAGCAGGTGCTCAGGGTTTCTCACTCTTTTCTTCTCCTTTGTCTCTCAGTCTTCTACCAGTCTGTGATTAAATCGAGCCTGTTTAACCACCACAGTCAGATGCTGGGACCCCCTTCATTTGTCATACAATAAGAAGCAGACAGAAAGAAAAAAACCCCAAAATTACACGAGTGACTGATGTCTGCATTTCTTGGGCTGTGGGAACTCAATTTATCAGACCTTCAGAGAGTGAGTCTTAACCATTTACCCCAAAATAGACCCTGGTGGTGGTGAGGCTGAGGAAACAAACACTACCACATTCCACATGCCCCCTCATACAGCCCTTCCACTAAAGCTGGTGCAGATCTCAGATCCTTGCCCAAGGGGGTTTGTTCAGCACAGAGCTGCTCTTCCCCATCTCCATGGATCAACATAAGAGTAGCTGCATCAGTATGCAAGATCCCTCCAGCCAAAGTAGACAGTTTGCAGCCACAGAAAACTTGTTCTACATCTGCCTCAGCCCAAGTGACCTTTCTGCCACACAAGCGTGTCACCCTGAGCTCCAGCAAATACTCTCCCATGACACTCTAGTAGGTATGTATTGCCACCATGTCTGGGATGGTCAGCTCCTGGGTTGGCACCAGCATCCTCTTGGCTTGATGGCAGTCTTCACAGACAAACCCAAGTGACGCTCTGAGGAAAACTTTGCCCAGGGAGCACAGCACAGGGTCAATAGTGTCTGGCCACAGACATTTTTGTTCCTCTGCTGTTTCCTTTTGCTTCTTCAAAATTGCATTTCCAGGGCAGAGGATGCCCCGGGATTTCCCAGACTATCACCACTTGGTGGGACCCCCAAGGGAAACAAGGCTCCAGGTCCCAGAGGAGTTACACAACAGAGGGTCAGTGAGCAGAGCCAAACCAGAAACACTGCCAGGCCAAGTTGACAGAGGTTATAGAGAAAACTGCACACTTTGAGAGGAAGAGATGGAGACGTGAGGGAGGAGGAAGGAAGGGAGATGATATCCGTCCTCATGCCAGAACAGGGAGGTGAACAGACAGAATAAGCAGCAAGGGCTATCATTGCCTCCCAGCTGGTGCAGATCCCCAGAGACAGGCTGTGGGTCACAGCCTGTTGAGGAGAGGGCTGTCATCTTTGTGAAGCTTTATCAGTGGCTGTTTCTTCTTTCTGTCTTGCTTCAAACTCTTGATTTCCAAAAAGGGTGGGAGATGCCACAGAATCAGCAATACATCCTGAACAGCTGGTGCCACCCTCTATCTCTGCCTCACCCCTTGTGTCTGTCTCTCTGCTGCTTCTGAAGCCTCCAGAGAAACAATATTGCCTGGATAATACAAGGGCTTGAGGAGCAACATGAGCCTGGAGGGCTGCAGATGTCTGGTGGGATTCAGTTTCAGGTTCTCATTAGGTCTGACCAATTCAAGACTTCTAGAGATCAATAGCTTTTGGATCAAGTACCTCTATGGAAAGAGCCATTGGGAGAAAACGCAAGGTTTCCCACCTCAGGCTTATTCCAGACATGATCTGCAGCCTCACTCTCTCTTAAGGAGGGAACAACAGATGAGAAAGGGTAGAAAGATTTTCAGTATGCCAGGCTTTTCATGGAGCAATTTGGGTGAAGATGACCTGGCTGTTTCTCTCACCTGGGCAATGGGATTCTTCCACAGGCAAAGGAAGGTGTGTACATCTCATTCTGCAAAGGCACTTCTAAAAGGGTGTCTGACTTCTCAAGATGCAGCTCTGTCTAAAATCAAGAAAAAGTATTAAAAAAGAGAGCTGCTTTTTTTCTTCCCCTTTTTAATGGGGGGTAGAGGGATGGGGATAAGGGTAAGAGGGAGAAGCCCTTGAAAGAAAAATAATGCTATTCAAGTGATTTTACAAACCTTCCTCTCCTTGTTCTCCTCAGTGCCTATTTCCTGATTTCTTTCCAAGAAGCCTTCCTTTTCCCTTAAGATCCTTTTTTGAACACAGATGAATAAACTTTAGGCTTTGTTCTGACGAAGCAACTTTGAGCATCAACTTGCCCTGCTAGTGACAATTTTCCTTTCATCTGAAAATGAGGACAGAGAGCTGGATTTGATCAAACAAGTATCAGTCCAAGTCCAAGCTTTATACTCAGCTTGAACCTGTTGAGAAGGTCTGCTAAGTTCACAGAAGTTCCTGCATTTCATCCATAGCTATAGCTTATGTCTTTCCAGGATCTCACTGAGGAAAAAAAAGGGACTTTCATCAGACTGAGTTCGAATCTACAGTTATAGGCATTTTTTCAAACTGCTTTGCTAAGAAATGGCATTGTTTTTTAAAATGACAGATTGAATGGACAAGCAGAGGTGACAGCAGTCCCTCTTAACCCCACCACCATCATACACTCTTGTAACGGTAAACAGCTGCCCAACTTGGCAACTCTTCTAGTAATGCCACTGATGGTTCTTAAGCTATTCCTGGCCCACACTTTAAAGATGGGGGAAAAAACAAGCACACAAAAGTGAAGCATCTTGATATATATATAAAAAACAACAGGGTCCTCTATGTTCTAGTCTAGTGTAGTCATTGCTCTAGTCACTCCAGCAGCAGCCAAAAAGAGGCTGCCCATGTCACCCATCACTGTGGGAAGCATCTGCAAAGGGTAGTGAAAACCACTGCGCAACCTGGCAGAATTTTAGCAAGAGGTGTCCATGCATGAGACCCATCTGAGGCACGTGTGGTCTTCTGAATCCATTCAAACAGTTTAGTCTCAGGAAAAAAAATGACCTTAAGCTCAGCTGGGATAGGCAACATCACACAACGACAGCTCATAAGAATTTTCCAGACATTGATGTTCTTCTGCTGTGAAGCAGAGCCAGGTCAGCCCACGCTCTGCAGGAATTACGCTGGTCCTGGCGCTCCTGCCAAGCCATGTGTGGGCAGCTTCATCCTGTTCTGATACAGGAGATACCCGAAGTTCATCCTGCAGTGCAGGGGGACCCCAGCACCCCAGCCTATCCCTGGGTATGGAGAAGCAAGATTCCTTCCCCAGCTCTGCAGTCACCACACAGTTTTCTGACAAATATCACTACCTTTTCAAAGACAGCAGTAAGAAACCCAAATGCAGTAAGTAGCCTCTTTTCATTTGGGAGCTGCTGGTGCTCATGCTGTGGGGTAAGGATGTCACCCTTGGTGCTAGCAGCAACACCTTACCCTTTGCAAAACATCAAAGCCACATGCCAAGCAGCCCTGAGCATCCTCTAAACCTGGCAGCATTCTTCTGCCTGTCCTCTCAGCAAATTAACATCTGCCATTCCTCAGAAAATAAAGTTGCCATCTAATTGGGTGAACAAAAGCAGACTTTACCCATCAGCTTCCGATCCTAAAACTTCAAGCAAACAGAGGGACAGAATGGAGAAGAACATCCACTGAGTCAGTGCTGAGGCAAGACAAGATGACCAGAGATCTGCAATAGTCCTTGGCAGAAGAAATTCTGGACAGCATGAAGGTGTAGGATTACATGCTTGGTGGATTACACATGGCACTGACTCAGAAACATAGCTATGAGCTGGTGGAATGGGAAGGAACAGTCTTTACATCAGCTGAATAAAAGGCCTAGCAAATATCCATCACCCAAGATCAGCTTCAAGCAGGAAAGATGCACTGATATTCCAGTGTGGCCAAGCAGAACTCCTGGGATCTCCTGGCAGTTGTAGGCTCATCCTTACAGTGTCAGTGTCTACACCTTGTGGACACTGAACATGTAGGATCACAGAATGTGCTGGGTTGGAAGGGACCTTCCAAGGCCATCTAGTCCAAGCCCCTGCAGTGACAGGACCATCCTGCACTAGATCAGGTTGCTCAGAGCCTCAGCAAGCCTGGCCTTAAATTTCTCCACAGATCGGGCCTCCACCACCCAGAAACCTGGGCCAGTGTCTCACCATCCTCATGGGGTAGAACTTCTTCCTCATGCCTCATCTAACCCTGCCCTGCTCTAGTTTAAAACCACTGCCCCTTGTCCTGTGGCTCCTTACCCTGGCAAACAGCCTTCTCCTCCACCCCCCTCCCCAACTTTCCTGGAGCCACTTGAAGTACACCCGTGTGGGGTGTCAGTAAGGACAGAGCAGGGGAGGAGAGCTGGGCACCCTGCAGGGTCTAGCTCCAGCACAGATGCTGCCATAGGGTACCACCTCAGATGCAGCACCCAGCTCTGACTGCCTGCTTAGGAAGCAGCTCTCATTTGTGTGTGGAGCTCAGCAGCCTGCACTGAAGCCCAGAATTATCTTCTGAAAAGACATGCTGGGTTCCAGCTGAAGACAGGTGTTTGGGAGCATACTGCTCCCTGGAGGAGCCTGGTTACATTCCTTTATGAAGGGATGCATCTTATTTCCTGTTTTAACCATGCTGGCCTGCACTTCCAGCACCTGCATCTTGTTATGATCAAAGATCCCCCTCCCACCAGACTTATTCTCACCTTGGGGTTATTTATAGCTTTGACTAAGCAGCTTTAGCTTTACTCTGAGAACCCTCATGCTGGAACACCTAATTCACACACCAAGATACATTTTGCATTCTGGAAACCCTTCACCACTCCTTATTCATGTTTTATCTTTGTAAAAGGTGAATGTAAATTGCAGATGTGATCTCCTGCCATTATTCAGAGCATCTCCACACCTCACCATCAGCCCAAGACACTGCTTTCTGCCAACGACCAGCCTCCTCTCCCAAGTTAAAAAAAAACATCAAGAAATCAGCAAGCCTTTTATTTCAAGGGCCTTTAATTAATGTAGCAACAGCACCACTGCTGTTTTACAGAAGGATAACAACACTAACAAACAAATAATATTTCTCAAAATAATAAATAAAATAATAAAGGACCACAGCAGCAAAGTGGCTACAAGCTCTCATCATTTGAGTGTTCTTTTCTGCAAAGCATAAGCCAATGTCACCAGAGGAAAAACAAAATCATTCTCAGAAGTGCATTTTATTTGCTCCTTGCCCTCAGCAGCAGCTTCCTCAGTATCCTGAGTGTTTGTCACTGTCAAACTGCAGGACAAAACCCTTCAGAGCTGGTCAGTCAAGGAATGTGAGGGGCTCACAGGAGATTTTCATCAAGAAATGGGCGCAGGGAGGATTTTGGTGGCAGCAGACAGCTAAGGGATTTAAGAATCTAAATTAATTCACTACCGGCGACTTTGGTTTCTGAATTAAGTTACTTAGGAATCAGAACATGCTGGTGACAAGATGCCCTCTGGTGGCAATGGTGCTGGGGTGGCTTGGGGCAGAGGCAGCCCAGGCAGGTCTGTTCCTCTGCAAGGAAACCAACCTGCAGCAGCTCCACTCTTCTTGTTGCTACAGGCCAAATGTGACCAAATTGGCCAGCGACAGATGCTTCTCCTCCTTTCTCTTGTACATGGAGAAAGGAGAAGAGATAAAGGGATTTATGAGTTTAGAAGAATCTCAACTACTCTAATGAAATATTAATAGTAAAATAAAAATTAAATAGATACAGTATATATAAATTTGTATTAAGCTCCCAGGGTGATGCCACCAGCCAGGCACTGGGGCAGTCTCAGGCTGGATTCAGTGATGGGTGGGAGCTGGAGTCAGAAGCACAGAGATAAGGATAAGCAGCAGATGAACAGAGAGACCTTCTCAGACTAGGGGCCAGGATGGCAGGACTAGGACTAATGGACACAAATTGGAAGAGGGGAGATTTAGGCTGGAGAGAAGAAAGAAGTTCTTTGCTGTGAGGATGGTGAGACACTGGAAGAGGTTGCCCAGAGAGGCTGTGGATGCCCCCTCAATCCCTGGAGGTGTTTAAGGCCAGGCTGGATGAGGCATTGAGCAGCCTGGTCTGGTGGGAGGTGTCCCTGCCCATGGCAGGGGGATTGGAACTAGATGATCTTTAAGGTCTCTTCCAACCCAAATGATTTCTATAATCTACGATTGTAGAAAGAGGCAGACCCTTTTATGCTGAGCATTGCGCAGGTCACCATCCACTCCTCCCATGTGTGGGACCTCTCTGCACTTCTCTTCCTACCTTCCAACAGGCAAATCCCAAATGAGCTGAGCTTGGTTGTTAGGGCAGTAATTGAAAGCAGTTGCCTCTCTGCACTCAGATCCTTGGCACAGACCACATCAATTATTCTTACCACTCTGAGAACAGTTTCTATACAACATGCTGTTAATGTCAGAGAGTTAGAGGAGGCCCAGCTAAGAAGTAGTTACTGAACAGAAAAATGGTTCTGTTTTGCCTCAAACTAGGACAGCCCTTTGCTGCAGACCTACTCAAGGCACATCTCTACGAAATGAAATATAAGAATACAAAGGGACATTAGATGCCTTGGCCTGGGTTCCTATCCAACACACACTGCAAGATTTCACCCCTTTGTTCCAATTCCCATCTGCCTGACCACCTCTCTCAGAGCTGTCATATAAAAACATGGAGGTAACCCAGTGAGTGTTCTTCAGGCTCTTCTACTACACTGAGCACCTCCCTGGCTCAGAATACGACGAAGCCTTGGGCTTTCCCTACTCAAAGGGCCCACAGTCATCAGTTCCTATTATTCTCTTCAAATCTGAATTCCAACTTTACAGCTTCCCTTTGGGATTGTACATATCAGATTAAATATTCAGCTGTACCTCAACAAGGTTAATGTTCCTCTTGTCTGGGGTCACGCAACTGTTTAGTTTCGATGCACCTGGCAATCCTAACTCCTACCTCTTCTTTAAAATAATCTGCAAGCAATTCAGAGTAAAACCACATGAACTGCTTTCCTTTCTCAGGTTGACACTCACATGAAAGTGGTTTTTTTTTTTTCTTGTTGTTAAAAATGTGAGATGAGGAAATGTTCCAATCTTTGGGAAAACACAATGCCCAGGAAGTCAGACAGACTATTACCATCCTGCATTTCTTCATTTTGCTGCCAGATGACCAATTTCACAGTACCCCAGAGGACACAGGCACATTAAATTGGCAAAATCTTCCACTTCACCAGGGGCTCTGAAACAGGATGCTGCCCTCCACCTACAGACACAAACTAACTCTAGGCTTCTGTTACCAAATTCCATTCCTCTCACATGGGATCCCTGGCAACATCTTTCTGTGTGGGACTGAAGCGTTTTAAGTTTTGCTACTCCTTGCTCGCCTTGGCTGGCGAGTCTCCTCTAGTGGCTGCCAGCTGCTACTTCAGAGTAGACATGCAAGAATCTCTTAAATCACGATATTCCAGCCATCACACTAAGTGGGGAAAAAAACCCAAGCACAACAAACTACAAATCTGAAAGAACAGAGATGGGGGTCAGTCTCAAGTTGTGCCAGGGCAGGGTTAGCATGGTTGTGAGGCAAAATTTTGACACTGAAAGGGTTCTCAAGCATTGGGACAGGCTGCCCAGGGAAGGGGTTGAGGCCCCATCCCTGGAAGATTTAAGAGCAGGGCAGACACAGAGCTTTGAGATATGGTTTGTGGATGGTTCTGTAAGATTTGGGTTGATGGTTGGGCTCAATCCTGGGCAGTTCTGTGATGATATAACAAGATGCAAAGCCATTTTATAAAATATTGGAGACAAGAGATACCCTCATGCAAAATAACAATTAGGAGTTAGGGATCAATTACATGTTGTAATGTAATCCAACCTCAGAGAGATAACTCAGCTAAATAATATACTCATGCTAATATACTCATTTAGTCCCCCTCCTCTCCCCCCGATGGTCTGCTCTCCCCCTTTTTTTCACTCTTTCTTTCCCCTGACTCATGCTTGAGCCATAGCCACCAGTGGGAGCTGTGACGAGCTGCTCCTGGACCTTGGGGAAGAGCTGACCGCAGTCAAAACACTGTCTGGAGGGGGGCACCTGGATACTTTGTTCCCATGAGAATATGGCTATAGGTCAATTTTCTTACTCCATAAATACTGGACAGCTCAAGAGCCCTTCGAGCTCTCCTGTATTGCAGTGGCTGCGCCAAGATCTCCCCTTGAGCAGGGATGTTTTCTTTAGGTTCTGTGCTTCTACACCTTGAGGCTGAGAGATTCCTTGCTGCTACAGATTCTGGGTAAGTGACCAAGTGCATGCTAAAACTTTGAAATTGTATCTAAGTGATATAAAGTATTGGTTGCATATATATATATATATATATAATCCTTTAGACACAAACCGTTGACCAAATCTGGGGGATCCTCTCTGAACCTCGTGACTCAACAAGGAGGGTCTCCCTGACAGTCTGACCGACCCTGTCCTCTGTGCAGTAAATAGTGTACCTTGACATCAAACCTCTTAAAACACTGTTGCATTTATTATCAGACTTTGTCAAATCACTGTCATAAATTAATAAATATTTCTTTACTTCTCTCTTTGAGGGAAGTCAATCACTCCACCTGTGATACCCTCCCACCTCCCTCTCACCCCCATCCATTTTGAGCATGATGGTTGGAATATTATATTCCAAGGATAAAATGTTGCCTTACTTGGTATTCTGATGCATGCAACAGCACCTGTCTGCACTCACTTCCCCATGGATTTGCCAAAAGAGCAGTTTGTAAGTTGGTTTTATTAACTTGATGGCATGCTGAGTCTAAGGTGCACAGTGCTTCTCATGGTAACATGCACAGAAATAACTAGTCTTAAAATCTCCCAGTGCTCCTACAGGCATTTCTGGCTCAACCCAAACCTGTTTCAGTCCAGACCTGCCAGCATTCATTCCTCTTCTCATCCCAGAAGCGGGTAGCAGGGACTTCAGCAGTTACCCAGCAAGTGGTAACCAACCCACGTCAAACACATTTGTTTCCTTTAGCTTGAGCTACAAAGTCACCTTACTCGCTAGCCTTCAGATCTCCAGGTGTCCCCCAACTGGAAGCCAAAAAAGGCTCAGCATCTCTCTCTTTTCAACGTTTGATGGAGCTGAGAGCCCTGGCAGAGGCAGACATTCCTGCCTCCCAGTTTGGCAGAATGCCAAACAGCCTGGGAATTCACAAAGGCAAACGGCAACAAGATCCCCAGTCAGCACCCACCCCCTCACACACAGACATTTCAAGGCACTTCTCATATCTTTAGCACAAGTCGAATCCGCCAGCCCTCTGCCAACAGTCCCCACAAGGGAGTGCCCTCTATGACACAACTAGGTTGCCTCCTACCTTTGATGAAATCTGCTCCTGCGGGCATGTTTGATTTGAACAATCCAGCCTGCACTTTCCTCTGCCTCCTCGCTTTCCCTATCAGTTAACAGGTTCTGCTGCTATTGCTGTAGATAAGCCAGCAGCACGTGGAAGCTGCGTTGCCATCCAAACCAAATGCAATGGGGACCTTTAATTTCCATCGTGGCAGCTGTTGTTTACATCACTTCCCACCCCCACCTCAACCCCGACACGCATTAAGTTGTTCTCACAATGTTCTTGTTCTCCCACACATGTACCTAAACAGGAAGCACGGGGTGGGAGTTGTAGTGGGGGGGTTTCCTGTTCTGTCTTTCTGAAACACTTCACTGACACCAAAGCTTTGATCAAAAGGTGGCCGGTACAGCGAGGTTTAGCTGAGAGCACACATTGCTTACAACAGGAAAACCCCAAATGCTCCAAGGGTTACAGGGCTCCTGACATGCTGCCGCTACTTTTCAAGTTGCTTTTTTTTAAGGAAATAATTTCCTAATGGGAACACAGGCTATTCTAAGGCAAGTGCAATGCTCTTACAGAAGGTTTTACTTTCCTTGTTACCCTGTAGAGCCCAGGTTGCTCCAAGCTCCATCCAACCTGCTCTTCAAAAGATTGCGACATAAAAGTGTCTTTACAAATAGTTGGAATAAGATGGTTTTTAGAAACAACAGTCACAAGGATTTGCAGACGGATGGTTCTGAAACTACAGATAAACAAGAGAAAGCTGAAACTACAAACGTTACTTTGAGATTAATTTTAGGCTTTGATACGTCAGGTGCACTGGGGGAGTCTGTAAACCCTGATTTCCTTAGAACTAATGGTTAAAGGGAGAGGGACAGGAAATACTATAAAAAGGAAGCTCGGGCCTCCAGCAATTGAAGAGACCCCACCTGAGGGGGGGGACTCTCCCTTTATTGGAATAAAGTGAACTCTGTCAGGACTCTTCTGTGTCCTTTGGGAACACACCCCCCTCAGACAACGGGAACGTTCTGGACATCTTGAACCCCGCAGACGCAACTTCGCTGGGCAGCCTGGGCCGGAGGCTCATCCTCCTCACGGCAAAGAATTTTTTCCCAACATCTCATCTGAATCTCCCCCAGGGCAAAGCTCGCTACGCTGTAGAAGGGCATCTCCTCAAAGTGTCCGGGCGATGACCGGGGCGCTCAGACACAGCTCCAGACACCACTGCGTCGCCTCCCCCCGGGCTGCAGCTCCCTCCCGCGGGCCCTCCGGGCTGCGGGGCAGCGCCCAGACACCCCGCACCCCGCCACCGAGCCGGCGCCATCTCTCCCTCTCAGACCACAAATCCCACAATGCCCCGCGCCCCAGCGCGCAGCCACTCGGCCGGTGTACCCAGCGCATGCGCACAGCTCCATATGGCTCCAAGATGGCCGACACGGCGTCCGGTAGCTCCGGCACGGTAACGGCGGCTCCTCGGCGGGGCGGCGGGGCTGCGGTGGATGCCGCCTCCCGCGGTGTGTGTGGGGGGGAGGCCGGGCGGAGCGGCCGGTGCCTCCCGTAGTGCTGAGGCGGCTGCGGCCTGTCCGCGGGACTCGCGGGCGGAGTGTGAAAGGAGGAGAGCGCTGACTGGCTGAACGGCCGGAGGGGGCGGGGCTTGATTGGCTCCTCTCCTCC
>VZTY01002619.1:3059-23820 GCA_013400935.1 Turnix velox | reverse complement strand
CTATTCTACGATTCTATAATGTACTTATATCATTAACACCATTCCTATATTAACTTTCTCTAGACCAAATGTGTTTGCATTAAAATATTTTAAATTCTGTTATTTAAGATCTGCTCCAATCAATTCAAATCAGTTACTTCAGACAAAATGCTTTCATTTTATCTCAATAGCTTGAAAAGCCAATGCCATAGTTATCAAATTAAAACAAATACAGCAGTAATAAAAAACATGCTGAGTCCAAAGATATGTTAATGTTTCTCAGAAAAGTCAAACATCACTGAGGTTGCACATAAAGCTGATTTTAAACAGGCAGCAATCTTAAACAGAGAATATTCCACTTCAGTCAGCCAAGGGATAAATGACTGCAGAACACTTAAAACTTTTAAAGGATTGTTTTTGATCACGGAACCTTTTCTGAGTAGTCGATTAGAAATTATTTCAAGCTCCAAATGATTACACAACTACGTGGGTGGCTTGAACAATGAAACAAATGTACACCCCTGACCTCCCATCCAGTGTTTTTACATTTTAAAAGTTTTTAAAGGCACTTCTTTTAAAGTCTATTTTCTTATTGTAAAGCAAGTCTAGTCATTTTCCTCCGAGTTCATTTCTCCAACAGCTTGAAGAAGTAGCAACAATAAAACCAAGATCAATCAACACGCTTATGTTCTGTAACACCGACTTTGAGGTTTGAAACACACAAATGGTTTAAAAAGTAGCAGCTCTTATCTTCTGTTTAACAAATAATGATTTCTCTCTGTATCACTAATGGAGCCCGAAATTAAAATGGATTTTTAGTTGAGCTCCTGTTCATACACTGGTGTCATCATCAATACCAGCCACGCTCGAGGAACAAGATTTATCCCAGCTATCCATTACAGGGAGACAAGCTGCTTAGAAAAAGCACCAGGCATATTCCCAGGAGTGCCACTAGCAGAACCTAACAGCAGGGTTACAGAGAGTTTGAGATCCTCTAGGACTGCGCTCACTCATCTTAGAAACCTCAAATTAGGTCAAGCTACCTCTGCGACAACACACAATGCCTTAACACTGCAATTGGAGTTAAAGCCTTATAACACAGGTTGAGTTTCTCCTCAAAATACCTGTAAATACTCAAATCCACTTGTATGATTGAGAATCCTTGTTGAAACACAAGTGATGCTGTAGTTCTACTACAAAGAACTGCCAAATTCTGCATTATTTTCAGACATCTCTAGAGAGGGTAAGTAAAGTCTACCTGTAAAAAGTGCACAATCTATAAAATTAGTCCCAGAAAATAGTCAGTGGTTCACTTGCTTCATCCCAAGACCCTGCTTTCAGTGCAGAAGATAAAGGGCAATTCTTTTTCAAATACCACATAATCCAAGCAATTCAAAAATAGCAGAGTTTTGTTATTGCATCTCTGAATTATCCAGTGGATGGGAGTATTTCCATTTCTCTAAATGCAGTGTTCTTTAAAAAAAAATTCCTTGAAACAAGTTCCAGAGGAAATAAGATCGAGGGGGAAAAAGCTCCAACACTCTGTTCAAATCCTATCTTTTTACAAGAGATAAGAATATCTTTAGATAGTTCCTCTGCTCTCTCCCCCAACAGCATCCTCTAGGAATGAGAGCACTCCCATCATTAGATCCAGGGGACAAATTCATTTTACATCTATTTGGCATAAGAAAAATGAAAGGACAGAAAAAAAATGCAGCAAGAAAACATCAAAGTGGAATTAAGGAGTATGCTGTACTCTAATGAATATAAAATAACTTCAAATATGAGCTTTCAACGCCTCTGTACAGGGCTTTTACAAGCTCCAGAGACACATTTGTGCCAAAATGGTCCTTCTACTCGTCAAGGAAAGTAATTATTTTCCTTAGAAGACCTGAAAGAAGTATTAGGGAGGCAAATACATGCAGCTTTTACCTGCCTGTAAGACTCCTAATTCGTCTTAATAACCAGTGCAGTTTTTTTCCAGATAAGGTCCTCAAAGCAAGACAAGAATGAAAGAAGAGATGAAATGACACAAATAAGAAAGGTTTAATCACAAACCAGAACATGCATAAGAGTAAACATTCTAAAAATCATGCAGATTGTGTTGTATTGCCTGATTTTAAGAATTTAATCCAGGACATACCTCCTAACTCCAACAGAGGTTGATTAGATTAATGCAAGGATGGTTACACAGCTGGTAAGTGTATATCCTTTGAAAGCATGGCATAAAAAAACCCCACAATTTCCCAGGGGTCAACTATTTCACCAATAATGTCTAACATTCTCTATCAAACTAAGCAGTTTATCATAGGATTACAAGCAGATTACTGAAATGCATCATATTAAAAAAACAAAACCAAAACAAACAAACCCTCTGAAACAGATTTTGATGCAGCAACAGGCTGTCAGGAGGAAAAAACACACCAAATCTGGTCAAAACCTTAGAGCCTTTTTATTCATGCTTGGCACTTAATAATCATATTTAATATTTCCACTAATATAGCACATTCTGTATATTATAATGATAAGATTTTTGTTTCAATTAATTTTTTCTATCGTGTTATCAGCACTTCCTAGTTTAATAAAAAAACCTACAAGCTGAATATAGCAAAATCCTACTTAATTAGCAACAGAGGCCTGAAAAGATCCTCCATGGGTAATTGAATCCAGCTCCTTGCTCCTCCTGACAGCCATGACACAATTCTTTTCAGAAGGTCACATTAAAAACACTTGGTTTCCTGGTCTGCTAATCTTTTTGGAAAGCTATTCCAGTAAAACTCCCTCCAAATATACAGAAGACCTGCAATTTTCACCTTGAAATTATTAATGATAAATATGTATTTATTTATTGTCAACAAATTAAGAGAATATTACTGCCACAAATAAGTACTGCTCAGGTAAAAATGTCACTGGTATTTTTTAAAGTTAAAAAAGCAACTGAAAGAAATAAAAAACATATCAGTGCTGCAATAAGGGGCTGTATTTAGGATGTAAAAGAGTAGCCTTCAAGTTGCACTATAAAAAAAAACACCTTTAGTGTCTGTCAGCCAAATCCAATAGAGCACAACAGCAACAAAAGCAGTAACAAGCCCTGTGGGCTGAAAGTGTATATCCTGTCAGAAAGGTAATTCATAATAACAAAATCTTTGCTGAAAGAAAAAAGAATGAAACTGATAGATCTTTCATTTAAAAAGATTAGAGGTTAATAAGGTGTGTCCCCCCCTTTTTTTTTTGGAGGAAGGCAGAATTCAGTGAAAAATCAACTAAGAGGCTGAGGGTTTTGCAACACTGTCAAGGAGACACAGCCCAGAATAACCATAGATACAGGAACCTTTACACTGCATATGCAGAGAGCATTATAGAGAGCAGATGGGTGGAAAATTCTCCATTTAGGGTGTTTAATTAATTAACATCATAGGCTCCTACTTAAATTATCAAATACTGCAAAATACACACATAATGGTGTGGTCACAAACTCTTTGCCCTCATTTAAAAAATATATTTTTTTTTTAACAGCAAAACTACTGTCACACACTTTAGTTTTACATACGTTGGCTTCTCCTGTTTCAAACTTGTGTATCAAACATTGGTTTGAATTTCCACTTCGATCTAACAGTGAAAACGACACAGACAATAATTAAATTTTTCCAATTTAATGCTGCCTTAGTGTTTTTACATCATATACTTGAAGATATTAATAGAGGCCCTAAAAATAAGCATCATAGAGAACAGCCAGGAAAGATACCTAATACTCAACAAAATGCAGTCAAGGGGATGAGCACCAGGGCTATTTTTAGCAAGAAACAAATTTTCTTCTAGATGGGAGTTAAAAGACTAATTAATTTTGTGGGGAAAATGAAAATGTTGAAGATAAAGTACACCAAACATATTACACCTAGCTGGCATTTGGGGGTATATAGATTGGAATTTTACAAAAATAAATATAAATGGATCTATATTTGAGGATTATATAAAATATAAATGACAAACAGCAGAATTATTAAAAATATAGTAGAATTATTAAAAATATAATAGAGAACATGTAGTCTGTTCAAGTATTTAATTATTTCCAAACCAGCACCACTAATTGTTAATTTTGAATCTTTTAAATTCCTTTCACAAATTCAGAAATGGAACTACTTGTAACCCTGTAAAATAATCCATTGACATTCTTAAGGAGGAGGAAGTGCAAGATGACACACACAGTTAATGCTCATCCAGAACTATCTGCATGGAAACAAACATTCCAAGCCCCAAGGAGATCTTAACTAGTACCAGGATTAGACTGTCAGTATCAATAGCCCTTAGTTAATTATTTTTAAAGAGTAATAATGAATATCTGAGGGAGGTGAAGAGGTTTGCTCTAGATCTTCCTATGAAGAATACTCAAAACCCCACTTAAAACACGCAGTATGTTTCCCTTGGCAGAGGTGCTCTACAGAGAAAAGTGAGAAATTCTCCTTGCAAGCTAAAAACAGCAGGGCTCTGAAGTGTCAGTTACCAAATGTTTTTAAGTATTTTATTAAGAGAAGAGAAACAAAAAAATATAATGCTCATTTTCCAGCTTTTTATTTATTTCTAAACAAATAAAAGCAAAATAACTGAAGGCTAGGGGCAAAGCTGCTCAAACTCACATTTAGCAGTGCTAAGACCTGATGTTTTCTGCTCCAGAACTGAACTGATGGATTCTAGTTGGTACCTTGGGCACCATCAGGTACCTCTGGCAGAGACACCCACCCTGGTCCAGCCTCCACTGGGTGCCAGGCAGCTGCTCAGACAGGTTCTACAGGTTGCTGAATGCTTCACCTCTACTACCTGATGAGGTCAAACTGCAAAAGATGCAATCCCCAAAGACAATGCCCTGCTTATGTGTCTCCTCCACCTTCTGGATCCAAGACCCTGGGTGCTGTGGCTGGTCGCCAGCTTCCTTGGCTCCTGGTACCCTGTGCCAAGGCTCTTCCTGCTCTCTTTCTCCCATTTCTCAGTTGCCCCAATGTTTTCACAAGAATAATTATCATGATGGCACAAACTCAGGGCAGATAAGCTCTTGCCAGACACAAAACCCTGCCAGGGAAGGAGAGATGAGAATTAGCCCACACAAGTTTCACCCCAGAAGTTGTAACTCTCTGGGCTCCTGGGGCAGGACAGGGCAAGACACAGCATTTCAGGGTAGATCTCCTGCCTCACTGCTCCAGCACAGCTCTGCAAAGCAGCAGGTTGGCATGCAGGCATTTGCCATCTCCCAGATAAGTTATGTACCATCCTTCCAGCTTGAGAGCTGCTAAAGTAGAAAGAATCTGACTCAAATTGAGGTCATACAAGGAGCTGAAGATGAAAAAGGTGTTCACAGGCAAAAAAAACCCCATGTCAGTAAATGCAAAACTTCTAAATGCTTCTAAAACTAAGAGGGTTTCTAAATTTTTATATATTGGAATATTACATAAATAAACATAAGTTTAATCTTGTAATGGACTGAAAGAGAGGAAGCAATTCACTGACTTCCCAACCTGATTACATAAAATCTTGTGAACAAAAACCCATGACAGTAAGTGTAAAACTTCTAAATGTAAGTACTTCTAAAACTAAAAGGGTTTACAGCTATGTCATATACTGTATTTTTAATACCTCTCTGTTTCATTCCATCAGTCTCAAATAAGGAAACATCCCAAAGATGGTGATAGCATGCTGAATTTGTTGCTATCTGCAAAAAAGAGTTACTATAAATAGGGTTTTTTCCAGGCTTTTTAAGACACAGCTGTACAAAGTTTCTACCAGAATCAAAATCACCAAGGCACTGATTTACTGCATCATTGTCTATTCCACAAAGGTTGTGACAGCATCCCACCTCCATCACAAGGTTCTTTTTCCTGAAGCCACACATTTAAATCTTTTTAAAGATGGAACACCATCTGTAACAAGCTTTTTAAAAGTTTCTTCCCTGTAAAGAGAAGGGTGAACAATTGGGTAAAATTTTGCTGTGTTTATCATGACTCAAAACCAGTGCCATGGTCTACAAGAGGAGGATTCTAAATTTTAGAAACAGAGCACAATATACGTTCACTTCTTTGGCCCTTACACATAAGCTTTCAGCTTCAGACAGTGATTTAACAAAGACAAGGTAGTAGATACCACTGGTATTTAAATAAAAGGCAAAAAAGTCTCTGACCCACATGGATATCCAAAGTTAAATCTTGTAATGGACTGGAAGAGATGAAGCAGCTCACTGACTTCCTCAACCTAAATACATAAAATCTTTTAAGTGTGAAATCAGAATTTAAATTCACACCTGTCAAGCAAGTGATAAAATCGACGACACAGGAGCAGTGACAAGCTTGGGTCTGGCACGGGCAGGGTTGTTACAGTTTACAGAAACTCCTCACAGAACTGAATTAATGCCAGCTAAATGGATGATCTTAAGAACAGATTACACAGGAGCAAGCAGCCATTGAGAAACGTGTCCATTATACATTTGTTCTCATTTAAACAACACTTGAGTCATGTAGAAGAAGGTAGAATACAATTCCTCCATCAGAAAACTAAGATAACGTAACTCATTCTTCAGGTATAACAAGTCATAAAAATAATTCCTCATTGAAAGCTCAAATTAACTCACTCTGCTTCTAGACAATGGCCTCCTCTATAATATTCTGCTTGAAAAACCACAACTTCCCACCTGCCAAAACAACCCACACCTCATTCTGCAGAATAAGGAGTGAGGGCAAAGGCAGGAGCAGGTCTGATCAGGCAAAGCACAAGCTCCTGTAGCATCACTCTCAGCTGCACTCTGTTGTTCTCCACTGACTCATCCCCTTCAACATTTAGACTCCTTAGGACAAGGATTCCTGTAAGGATAAATGCAGCTTTGCACAAGGCTTTGAACTACAATGATGAAAAACACCACAAAACAGGGTTCTGTCTTACATATTTCTCTCACATTCCTGATTCTGCCGCAGTCTGTGTCACCTAAACACTGCTAAATATCACTGGGTTACAAGTGGATACAACATTAGCCTAAATCACAAATGAGGCTCCATGCAATTACATCCTTAATCTTCTGAAGAACCTTAAAATCAATGAGAGAAATGCAGAGTGTTACTGTGTAAAGCCAATATTTAGAAAATCCAGAGGTATTTTTAGTTCAGAGCACCATAAACACATTCTGGTGCACAAGTCCATGTGTGAAAAGCAAGCCTGAGGATGTGCATGCCCAGGTGAATAAGCAAAACTAGAACATCTGGATCTCTGATAATTTTTTTCCTTTTAAATATAACTTTATATGTAAAATTACTAGTAATCTATATGTAAAAAAAAAGTGATTATCAGAGATCTTGGTATTTTCTCAAGAGACAGCACACAGGGTGTTTTTTTTTAAACCCTGAAAGAAAAGACCATCTTCACTCATAGCTCTTTTGATAAAACTAACCTGGAGACACAGAAGGGATTTTTAAAAACCACACTGGTTTAGTGCATTCTTCCAGAGTCTTAGAGCTTCCCGTCAACACAAATCCCATTCTGGTCACAGCTGTTTTGAAGGCAAGCAAGCTTTGACATTTTAAACTGATGAATAGAACCTTTGTGTGAAGTGCTCTCACGAGATAACTTAACAAATAAGACACTGAGTTTTCCACATCCCAGGCTCTGCTTGAAAGCAATTCCCATTTTCCAAACCAGCACAGACTGATTTTAGAACTATCATACAGATCCTACACATGTTAAACAATAACCAGCACTCTACATCTCCCAAAACCAAAGTCTAAAATATGAAGTAGCAAAAAGATATTCCTGTTTTTTCCTGGTTTCAGTGTGAAATTTTTGAAGGATTCATTACTACAAGCACAGAAAGAAATGGACATTTTATCCTGTGTTAACAAGTCATACAGAGCTCATTATCTTCCTTCAGGGCTCCCACTTCAAGTGCCACATCAACGTTTTGCAAAAGCTCTGGGGCTGTAGCTGCCACTGCACTTCAAAGGACAGGTAAGTGGCACTTGTGGAGGGAGCATGAAGATGGTGAGGAAGGGAAAAAACTGGGAGCTACACAACAGGCAACTTCAGAATTAGGACACGCTGTTATAAAACACAGCGGGACATCCATTTCTGAGAGCAGACATGTGGCCTTGAAAAGCATCCTCATGGCAACATGGATTATGCCATTAAAACAAATTAATAAAATATCAAAGTTGAGGGCTAAGCAAATGTTAAAGGGTTGATTCATAGTCTTAATGCCTCCCTTCTGAAGGCAGAAATTAAGAGAGCATTCTTTCATGATTAAAAAAGGAGGCAAGACACACAGTAAAGTCAAGACCGAATCAGGAATTCTAAGTAAAACCTGCAAGCTTTAACTCTTGGAAAGCCACATTTAGGCTGCTGCCCACCAACTTGCATAAAGGCAGATTTCAAACTGACAGCAAACCTGAACAAATTAGAATATTCACTTATGCAACAGCAAGAGAAACAAAACAGTTGGAGAGAAGCCACATGAACCCAACTCCAACGAGGTCTGCCCGGGTTTCTGAAAAGAGCTCATTCACATGGTCCACACTTTGTTGTTCAGCACAGCTGTTTCCAAAGCCACTCCCCCTCCTAGTGATGTTTTTCCTCATCTTACTTCACAAAAGACTTCAACATATTTCCAACAGATGCATTTTGTGCTCCCATAATTTAGTGATATTTCCTGATGACTGGTCAACACAAAAGCCATAGCTGGTGGATCCAAAGATTGCATCTTTTACCCTGCATCTCACCATCAGGTCAGAATGAATTTCTAACTGCAGAGATATCACAGAAGAATAAATTACTCTTTCCCAAGCCTCAACTTAGGGATAAAGAGAGAAATAAGAGGGTTTTCTGCTTGATCTGCAAGCTGGCCACTCTCTCCTGATGAATTATATATTATAGTCAAGGAATGCTCCAGGTGGCACTTACTAGCTCTGTCCTTATATACAACCATGAGAAGCACAAGTTATATCAAGTGTTTATGTGATAGAATATTTTTATGGAAAATTCAGAGATACTATCACACTATTAAATTGAAATTTTAATACTGAGCTCAAGCAAATAATTTCCACTTCAAAAAGATACATATGGAAAGTAATAAAATAATACGTGCACTATTCAACACAGCCAGTGTCTCTCCAGGTTACTAAACCTCCTGTATCAAGGGCATCTCTACTGAATATTAATGCAGAAATCTGCACCATATGAGCCTTCAGTTATTCAGAGGATCTCTGCACTGCAAATAAAAATAAGTATTAAAGTCTACACTATTAAATACAGATTAAGGTCAGATCCCAACAGTTGTTCCATATAGAACAAAGTAATAAACAGACTTTCATTGACCACGACACCGAGCCACTCATACAAAGCAGCTTGCAAGATCCAGGCTTTAAAATATTAAGAACATTTATTAGCTCAACATGAATACAATCCTACACTCGTACAAAGAGTTCCCTGACTGCAGAACTGCCATGAGCTGTGTTTTGGAAGTCCTGGAAATACATCAGTTCTGCTACCTGCTGGCCAGTCGAGTTTCCATTCCCACATTCTCTTCAACATTTAATGGCTCTAAAATTAACCCCACTGGTTTTATCACCAATTTCCTTTTCATTTTGCCACGTTAAATGTCAAGTGATCCATATGTCTGACACTGCCCTTTTAATTATTACAACAAAAGCTTAAAGATGGTACCACACACATCCTCCCTTCCTTTCAAAGCAAGGCTCAATAAAACACAGGCAATGGTAAGAATTCAAAGGTCAATGTTTGAATAAGTTGAATAAAGGCCAAGAAGGAGTAAGATTTATTAGAAAGTTAATTCTACAGTAAGTTCTACAATTAATACTTCCTAATGTATTGATTTAAATTACAAAATAAGCTCAATGGATAGTGTTTAGGACTTCATTATCATTTACTGAGCATATTCATCAATGCTTTTTGCAAAAAGCTTGTTATAAAAACCAGCATAAACCTCCCTAATACATTTATTCACTTCATCAGTCTTTAGCTCTACGTTTACCTAAATAATATATCAAAATTGTGATGTGCCCATAAATTCATGACCCTGCATCAATGAATTTTTTCACTCAAAATCTACTCACATAAAGCCTCAGTCAGGCACATTAACCTCACCCCACATTTTATTGTTCTCTAACCAGGATTCAAAAGCACTTAAGATGACAGCAGTAGTAAAAAACCTTGGGACATAATATTCCCATTACCATGACCAAGTTGTTTAAAAAATGGAGTTGTAGCTGCAGATTTTATTTATAATATACCCAACATTACAGACCCAGGGAGAAATTTAAGGCACAGGCAGGAAAGAAAAGAATCTGAAGTCAAAGACCTTCTGCAGAAGCCAGGAAAGGGATGTAAAGGTGACAAAGGTTTGTCCTCTCCCTTCCCAATATAGAAACAGCTCTATTATAAAATATTTTACAGTGTTCTTATTACATTTCTTATTCTATTTATAAAAAGGAAAGAAACTTGGACTAGGACAAGACATACTGAGTGAAAGTCAAGTGCATCTGCTCTGTTCGGTCTGTTCCAGATACTAAAGCAGTTCTGGGCTTCCAGGGATGTCCTGTTTGATGAACCTTCACGAGTATCCCTGGAAACAATGGACATTGTTGTCTTTGGGATACTGGTTGTCAAGTATTCAAACCCCATAGAAACCACGTAAAACATCTGCTGCCACAAACCAGCAGCACAGCATCAACACACTAAATCATGAATAAAATAGAAGCATTAAATATCTGCAACCTAATGTATTTGTATTTCTAAAGTGACACCTGCTCTTGTATCAAATTTAGTATTAGCTGACAGAACTCTGGTTCTGCAAAGTGTTCAAAGGAACCTGAGCTAAAGCTTAATTAAATGAAATTTATACAAACACGACAAACCTCTCTCTCCTCATTATGTAGCACCAGGAAGCTGACACAAGACTTCATGTTGGCAGAAATCTTAGAAATAAGCTTTGCTGACTTCCACACATATGTCAACAAGGGCAGGCACCAGTTTTACAGCCTACAGTATTTCTCAGGCACACCTGGGTATCTAAGGCAGAACAAAACACTTACAAAGCACCTTTCAGTGAAACAACTGGCAGCAGCATCCACAACAGCAGAGCATAAAATCATCTAAGGCAAGAGCACGCTGTGCAGTTGGCATAAGGACTGCACGACCTATTAAGAAACAATACAGCTTCTGAGAAAAATGCATAAAACATACCCACCACTTGCACTTAAAAACCCTCTTCAATAACCACATGCCTTCTCAGAGCTCCTTTTCAGAGGTAAAGTCAGGGATATTACTGTACAGGCAACTCACAAATTAACACTGAAGAACCTATACTGTGAGAAAACACCACCTTTTTGCCCACTGCAATAAGTGCAGCATTTTAATAAGTTTCTATATTTAGGAAAAAGCACATTTTCCCCCTCCCCAGGGTCTTCAGACATTTGCAACAGTTGTGTTCCTTTGTCACAGAGATAAAAGCCACCACGAGGGACAGCTTTACTATGCTGCACACTAGATTTATTGAGCCTCTCTTTCGTGTTTTAAAGGCTCACACCTGAGGATCTCTCAGTAATTCTTAGCAAAATCTGGGCAAAATGGTTTAAAAAGAATAAAATCCAAATTCTCTCGTTCTCCTTTAAGTAATTTTACAATTGAAGTCTCAGTGGGTCTATAAAGACAAAAAAAGGCAGGAAACATCCATGTAAGAGTGCACCTATTGACTTCCACTGTGTTTGCATCCATTTTTATTAATAGGGGATTTTCTTTTTATAAGAATAAATCCAACAGATGTAACCTGTAAAAGCTGATGACAAGAAAGGAAGAGGCAAAACTGATATGCTTGGAATGCTCTCAAATGTAATTCATTTAAAGTAAAAGTTAGCAAACAAGGTAAGAGCAATCCAAAATCTGACTGATTTTAAGGCACATCACAAGTTTAAGCAACTTATATGCAATGATGGGAAAACTTGAAAAAAATATTCTCAGTTTTGTTGTATTTATCTATATTTATTCCACCATGTCTATTTTTTAACATTTCTTCTGAGTAAATCAGGGGATTGTCAGGTTGAAATGTATTTATTTTACAGAATTCTGGCATAGGAGAAAATTGAGATGCCCAGAACCTGCATCAATTACCAGGATGGAATCATCTTCAGACACATGGAAATTTCTCTGTAGCCCAAAGCTGGTGTGCAAAAAGTAGGAAACTAGTTCAAGTAACAGGTACAAGAGAAGAGGTGGCACCAGGTGACACTTCTTTGCCTGGAGAAGCAGAAGCTACCATGGAAATGTATGCAGTGTGATATAGGAGGAATGACACTGGAGAGACACATTCTAGCAAGGAAAAATAACCATGAAGGGGGTCATTTTGCACCTTTCTGAGGTTTGTTTCAGCTTATGAGGCACTGAGCAACCTGGTCTAGTGGGAGGTATCCCTGCCCATGGCAGGGGGGGTTGAAACTAGATGTTCTTGAAGGTCCCTTCCAATCCAAACCATTCTATCATTATTTACAAAGAAAAGTGGCAAGAACGAAAAATATTATTAACAATAGCATCTTGGGAAAAACTTAAGATTAAGTTATTAAAACACTAACACACACAAGTTTACCACAAAACAGGGTTTACTTCTGCACTCTTTGCCAGAGGCAGAAAGATTAATTTTTTTAATATTCATGACTGATTTCTTGATGATGAGAATACTTTGAAGAAGACTCTGGCTGACGTTCTGGTGAGTGGAAAGAAAACCAAGACAACTAAATATACCCCCAAACCAGACTTCCAATCCAAAGAAGATAAACTATTCTTCCAACTCCTCTTTGTAGATGAATAATGTCTTGCTTACTGAGTAACTAAAATAACACATTTAGCACACATTCCAGAGAAGTTAAAAATGCTATTAATTTTGAATGAAAGAGCAAGATATCTGTTCTTTGGAAAGACAGTTACACAGAGAAGAAAGTTCAACACTCTGAAATACGAATGTCTCCCTTCAGTCTGTACCTTTTCCCACATTCATTAGTAAAATAAAGAAGGATAGTAAGGAAGGATCCACTTTTTTGACTCACTAATCTTTTAACATGTACTAAAGAGACACTCCCGTGTACTTTTGCCTTGAATGTGCCAGAAACATCATGTGCTGATCATGGTCCTTTCACAAACACCTCTCTTAGTGTCATAAACTTGTATAATTATAAATGAAGAGCAAACATTTTTCTATATCCTAACAGACCATCATATAAACACAAGTATTAAACAGAATTTTGCAGGTTTGTTTTAAAGTTAAAAAAAAAAAACAGATTAAGAGAGTAATAATGACCATACTTTTGTTGTCTAACTTGCACTTTGAGTTTTAAAAAAAATGTGCTTCTGTATAAGTGCAAGTAAATTTTTAAAAAGGCATTTTGTAAACCATGAGAGACAGACAAAAATAATAACTTCAACAAGCATCTACACTTACGGGGACATATTTCAGACTTATAATAAATTTCACTGGGTGAAAAGATCTTAATTAATAAAGACAGGAATGCCATTTCAAAACCTACATGAAGTCATCAGAAGATGCTCTGAAAAAAACAGAGTATGTGCCTGCAGTGCCTTACAATCTAGCTTATCTAATTGCAGGAAGAAAGCAAAAAAACTTCACGTAAATTAAATTATAATTAAGACATCAGGGTAAATTGCAGTGAAATGCACAGAAAAATAGGTAGACACGTGTTTGGTTGCCTGACTTAGAAGGTAACTGCTATGAATCACATTTATGGAAGGCAGTATTCATAAAGAGCAGCAACTGAAAAATTAACAGCTGATGATCAACTCCCAAGCACTCAGAGTCTCTCTATACCTTCCACAAGCACCGCTGAAACCAGTCAGAATTATAATGTTCTGCATCTACACGAATTTAAGAACACTTAAAGGGTAGATTCTGTTATTAATTATACACAGGAGAGTCTAAGACTTTTAAGTTTTACTGCAAATGTAAAACCTGAGCTCGAAGTACTTATCAAATAACTTGCTATTTTTACCTTTCACCCCTAAGAGAAACAACGCACTACAAGAAATAATCTTCACTGCATCCCAAAAGTCAAATCTGTTTTCTTCATCTTCCTCCAACTTTCTTTCCAACATTTCATTAAATTTCTCTCGTGGCATAAGTCACTTACATCCCCAGAAATCTCCTATGAAATCAGCACCATATGTGGCTGCGGATCGGCAGCTGATACACGGCATTACACCAAAGCAGAGGGGAAAAATAAAGATTATGCCAAACTTTTTATCTTGCCCAGGACTCAAACTAGTTTATCTGACAACTCGGCATGAGCTATCACTCCCACATGTTTAATTAGAAGCTGAAGAGCTTCACAGAATTACATTCAGGGCACTGGAACAGTCAGTTTCTTTCAACTGGAACACAACTGCTGGGATGTCTAACTGATTCAAGTAAACAAACCAAAAACTTAACATGTTACAAGTGTGGGAAGGGTGAAGAAGATTTTGCCCTTAAAATTAATCCAAGGGAAAAAAAAAATCTTCTGCAAGATTTAATTACGTTCCAGTTTTGATGAGCACAGTATCACCAAGGAAATTTTCTAGAAAAAACAGACTTACAATGCTATTTCTCTATTTTGCTGATATGTTCTATGTAGAGTGAATTGTAGATTAAGTGAATTGTGTATCATGCATTTATTTTTTTCTCTTTTTGTGATGCACATGGTTGTAGTAACAGATGCAAACACTGATACATCCATCTTTACTCTCCTGAATAAATATGCACTACTCTTATCCTTTCTGTGATGCTCAGAAACACCACATCCCCTTGCCCACAGAGGAAACAGCTGCAGAGAGCCCCCCCAGTATGTCTATGTTACCAAATAATGCTCCAAATGGAACAGGTTTGAAGGAGAAAAACAGACTTAAGAACTAGAGATACTAGAACTAGAGAGCTTGACGTGGGATGAGCCACACTGTGACCCATGAAGCAAATATCCTCTAGCACCTGGAGGGTATTAAACATGCCACTGTAATGCAGTGCTCTGCTGGGTGTCACCTGAAGGAAATCCACTCTGTGTGCTCCAGGGTCACTCAGCCATGCAAACCCAAGTGCTCTAAAAGCAGAGATGACCAGGAAACGTGTTTCCAAAGGGCTTTCCTGATCTGAACAAACACTGATGTATCTGCACTCGTTAAGACTCGGGACTTCCATCTGCACATCAATGCTGCTCACAGTAACAACCAGGAACATGAGGAATTTTGCAGAGATCTCCCAGTTCAGCTACAGGGATGGGAACAGAGTCTTGATTTCCACTGATATGAGGCAATTAACAGCAACAGTGTATCCTCATTATATAGGACATAAATTGCAAGGGAAAGGGACAGCCATAAGAGGGGAAGAATAAATAAATAAAAGCTGACAAGACAAATACACAACAAGCATCTTATCTGCATGCCAGATTTTCTGCAGATCATTAAAACTACACTGCCTTTGAGAAGGGAATCCACAGATCGGGCTGAAGGCAAAAGGCCACAAGGCTGCCCAGGAAAAATCAGGAAATGTGTCTGTGCACAGCCAATTTATGCTCCCAGGTGGATTTTGTCTTGCTCTGTTTTTTTTGGTGGGAGGTATGTGTTTGTTAGATCAGTCCTCATCAGATAGAGCTATTCCCAGTGAATTATAATTGCAGTGGTAGAAGAATTCTGGCCAAAGAACCCAAAATACTGGAAATGAATAGCCACAACAAATTGGATCTATGGCTCTGATGAGTGGAGCATGGATAATTTGAGGCACTAACATCCTGGCTGGAAAACAGGAGACAGCCTTAAGACAGGTAACAGGATCATTTAAATGCAGCCCAAATTATTTTCTGTGTACAAACACAAATCTCTAACAAACATCTGAATTATTCCTTAGTTAGAAACGACTGAGCTGTCCTGAGTAAGATTCAGGAAATGCAATTCCAGTACTGACAGAACTACAAGTTCATCTATAGCAGAAAAATCCTGGAGGCATCTACAGAATTTAGTACCAACATCTCAGGACACAGAGGAATTTGTATACAGGATTCCTAGTGAAATCATGGTTGCATGCTTACCTTAGAATGAAAGCACTGCATGCCATGTTAAGTGTTTCTCTCTGCAAGCTGCTACTTGCAGAAAGAAAAACATTTATTGCAACATCTTTAGAAAGCATCATTCTTCTACACTCAGCTTCTCAGAGGTTTAATTTGAAGAAGTATCATCTTTCAGGCAAAGACCACAGAATCCATAATTTCACCAGCTACTAAGTAAAAGTGATATTCAGGAGAGTCAAACACACACTAAAGCATTAGCAAATACCCATTAAAAACTGCAATCAAAGAAATAACCCAGAGGCTGGCTAATGAGTACACAACGTTCATCTGCAAGTGGAAGAGAAAGAGAACAAAAAGCCTCATCCCAATTAAATAAATATGAGACAAAAAAAATAACAATAGTTGGGTGGGGTTATTTTATGATTAAGTGCTGAATAATGATAAGAACTTGGCAAAAATACAGAATGTGTGTGAATAAAGCCTATCACACACTGGTTTTTACGTATCTGGTTATCTTCCACTGTCAGAGCTTTCAGTTTCCCAAGGTTAGTAGAATTTATTAAATCGGTGGTTTTGTGGGGCTGATTTTTTTTTGTAATTGGTATTACATAAGATAGAAAAATGCTGCCTGTCCTAAAATGAGGTTCAAACCGAAGGTCCTCCTAAGCACACAGTGCATGAAAATGAAAAAACAGGGAGTTTGGGTTATGAAAAGAAGCCATATGACTAAAAAGTGAATCCATTTTCCAAAACGCCCACACAGACAAGAGCTTCTGATGTGAAAAATGGTCTCTGCTAAAGCTGAATTGAACAGATTATTTTCATGGAAAGTCAGGAGCTGCACTACACGCAGATTATATGACATTGTGATGAGATTTAAAAAAAAAAATAACCAAAAAAAAAACCAAGCCACTGCATATTTTTGGTGCTATTAGAGGAAGAACAATCACTTGATTGTTCAATGTATATGATGTAACTGCCAACAGTTATTTGACTAATTGTCCTCCTTTAGAATTTACATAGGCAGAGATGCTTGCTTGGTTTTTCCAGGCTTGTTTCCTTCTTTGCTGCAGGCAAGTTTTGGCTGCCTTCAAAAGTTAGATGCAACAACGTGCACTAGCCAACAGAGCATTTGTGGCTTACCTTGGCACTGAAATCCTTGTTTCCCAAATCCCCTGCATAAAAAAAAAAGAAAAACTGTCTTAGTATGTTTAGTTACATTTTCTGTTCAGTGACCTACAACAACACAAAAACTAGTGTCAGGTTAAATTACTTCTGATTTTGCTAAGACAGCAACAGATTTTAAAATACACAACATAGAACAACCCACCCATTTCACAGCAGAGAACAATAGCTGTCAGCAGCTATGTAATTTCAGCTTCTGGCAACAATATTTTTATTATTATTATTTTTACAAGCTATTTTGGATCTACAATCACCATCAACTGTGATTACTGCCTACTATTTCAACTTATTTGATGTCACACATATACTTAACAGCGATGTAAAATATTCCAAGTTCTAGCAAAGGCACATAAAACAAACCAGACTTGGTTTTTCATCCAAATTTTAGGACTGCATGCCAATGCTGCTACATGCCTCAGCTAGACACCAGTCATTTGTTGTATGGAAGGAGGGCAGGTTGAAAGTTTTACATATTTTAATATAAATGAGAGGACAGGCCCATTGGTTCCACGCTGACTGTTCTTCCAGCTTCCTTGCTTCATTTCCATAACAAAATACAAATGTGCCTGTACTATTCCACCAATGAATACAGCCACACACCAGCCAGTATCCAGAGTCCCAACATTCATTATACCTCTGGCAGTATCATTGGTTTTATTTATTTGTTTGCACTTAAACATCCAACATTCTCTTTCCACAAAAATAAATGTTTAGAGTGCCCTCCCTGTAAACATTTCTCTGCGTTTTCCCCTCTCTGCAGAACATTTTTCATCTGGAGAGATGGAGCTGCTTGCACTGAAAGACAAATGAACCAAAGCTATGAACTGTAAAAGCCAGCCTGTAGGCTGTATGTAATTAACTACATGAAGTTTAATTATAAAGCATGTGGAAATTTAAATTTTTTTTTTTAAAAAAAGGTATTGACAGTTTCTCCATTTTTACATTTATTTCATTAGAGAAGAGACAAAACATTCAGTGCACTTCAACTTCAGGTGGAAGCTGAAATCACACAGCTTCCAGCATTTCCATAAAGCTCTGTACAACAGCCTCTGCCTAGTTCTGCTCTAAGTGGATCTAAATTAATAAAACCAGAAGAAATATAAAATTGCTTGTTTGCTTGGCAGCACACCTGACTATACTATACCACACTGTCACTCTGCTGCTGTTATATTCACTACAGTAAAAAGCACACCCTGGAAGTGTACAAATACACCTGTATGAAAGCTGACAGTGGGACTATGAACACAAAACAGACTTTGGATGATCCTTCATCATTCTGAAGGTTTATTTGTAAAAAAACATTTCTCTTACCTAGATTAAAAGCATAGCCATTGAGTGCTTGAGCTGAATTCATACACTAACCAGCTGTAGTCCACTCCCTGATCAGTTACAATAGATTTTAAGAAAAAGGTCTCCAAAACAATTATAGCACTTGAGAAACAAAGCAGGCAGGTGAAAGTTGTTTGAGAAGATAAGGAGGCACTAAACTATTTCAGTAAATATTACTGGTCAAACATAATCTAAATAGGTTTGCTTAAATCTATTTGCATAGTTCAATGAAAGGTAGTTTTTACTGTTCCTAATACCATAAAACATACATTAATTGCCACGTGTCCTGGGGGAAATAGACGAAATATTTTTAACAGAGTATCATGCCTATTCAAGAGCTTCCCATCCTCAACTAGTGAAAAGAAAAGTTTAAGTTGTCACAAGCTCATTTGATGAGCATTAAGAGTTTCCCTAACAAGAAAAAGACAAAAGAGCACAGCATCTCCTGCCACCTGTCAGCTAGAGGAAACTCTTTTCATTTTCACATCCATCCTGTCCTCAGGTGCCTCTTGCTATGGGAGTATTCCACTTTGGTTTTTAACTGTGCTAGTTATCTTCCCCAGCACAGCCTGAAAATAAACCTGCAGTATTCTTTAACACCTCCAAATTCACTCTGGTTTAGATTAACTTTGCACCAGTTTGTGAAGGTCTTTCCTATTTACAATACCAAAATGTGTATTTTATTTTAAATTTTAAAAAAATAAAACACACACACTAAAAAGGTCTCTCCTCATTCCTTCTGCAGCCTACCCATCTAAGTTTCCCTTGCTTGCCATGCAAATGTATTCCGATCATTCCTAGAGCAACCAAATCTTTTTCTTCAGCGTGTAAAACGAGGAAAACTCAACAAGGAAGGTAAAGCTCGGTACCCTGATACATAAAGCAGTACGAAAAAGAGCAAGACATCTGCCTACAGAGAGCCAGCTGGGTGCAGACCCCTCTGGGTCTTTTTACAACTTCAGCTCAAGAAACAAATCTCAGCTGCTTTTAGCAACGGAACCCGCGGGGCAAACTTGGGCGGCAGAGCGGGGCTGGGGCTCAGACACACCGCGGGGTGAAAAGAAGGAAACCCAAGCATGTTTCATGTCTCTCTCTGTAGAGAAATGGAGGGCACAGCACACATTGGCTCCTTCTTCCTGAGCCCAGGGCTGCGGGAAGGAGCCGGCACCTCCAGCCGCCACTTGCCCGCAGAGGGCGAGCGGAGGGCGCGGGGCGGCCGGAGCGGGGCTCGGCCTGCAGAGGAGCTGCAATCCTGCCCAGAAGAGGGCATGGCAGACACCCATAGGTGTTTTGTTTGGTTTTTTTTTTAAGCTTCCTCTAACAGCTTAGTAATAAGGGTGTCACTAGGAAGTTTTCTTCCAGCAAACGCCTCTCTCTTAAAAAACCCTCAGCCTTCCCTAAAGGCAGCGCGAAGGCACCGTGCGCTCCCCAGCTCCCTCTCCTCTCTGCAGCAGGAGGAAACAAAGCAGGCACCGGTGGCAAAGTTAAAGGCAGGGCGGTAGAAGTTGGTGCCACATCGCAATACCCAGAGCAACAAACAGAAAACCCCCCGTTCCTCCCACAAGCAGCCGGAGGAACTCCCCTCCGGGGGGCACGGAGAAAGCGGGTGAAGCTGAAAGGGTGACGAAAGGTGAGGAAATACAAGTCGGGATGAAGGACTCTGCCACGCCGGTAAGTTCCGGGACTCCCCTTGACCCAAAGCAGGGTGCACCCAGGAGCCTCTCAGAGCACCGGCGACCGCAGGCAGACCCTCCCTCTCCTGGGGAGGCGGATGAAACAAGAGCCGGAGGCAACGAGGCTCTGCCCCACCGGGGCTCACCTGCTCGACCCTGGGGAAAGAGCCCCGAGGCGGCCACAGGGGCACCGGCGGGTGAGGAGGGAGGGAGGGACGGCCGTTCGGCGGTGGGGAAAACACACTATAGCTAAGCGGGACCGCGGGGAGGAGAGGAGGTGCCGGGGATCTCTCACCAGATGAAGTCGGTGCAGTGGCTGCAGAAGGTGGGCTGCTTGAAGAAGCGCGCGATGAATTTGTGCTCCTTCACCTCGTGCACGTTCTTCTGTCTCAAGGCCCCCTTGCGAGCGAATCGCCGAGCCGCGTCCGGGGCCGCGCCGTGCTCGGAGCCCTGGAACACGTCGGCCATAGCGTCCTCCTCTCCACCCCCCTGCCGGCAGCCGGGAGTCACCGCCCC
>VZTY01002617.1:0-10172 GCA_013400935.1 Turnix velox | reverse complement strand
GACCTGCTGGTCACACTCCTCTTGATGCAACCCAGGATTTGGTTGGCCTGAAGTGAGTTCTCAAACTGGTTGAGCTGGAGCTTGATGGGCCATCAGGGCAACCATAGGGCTAGAGATGATAACAGAGTAAACCACAGTGACTGAGCTTACAAAGCTTTCCATGAGGAGGAGCTCACAGTTTTGTTCTCAGAAGGGAGTGACACTATACTGTGTGTGTAGTTGAGGAGAGAACAGGTACATCTCCTCCGGTACAACCCATGATTTGAAGAGCCATTAATCAGATTTGAAAGGCTCCATGAGACAGTGAGAGCATGAGGTCAAAGCAGCAGGATTTTTACTCTCTGCAGAACTGTTGGGTTGTACAAAGATCCAGCCACAAATGGATAATGGATAGTGCAAGCCTTTGCACTTGAATAAAACAACGTGTTCATCTTGCCTTCTGCCATGATTCCAAGGAACTCAGATGATCACAATTCAGTGCCAACTAAAACTATTCATGCATGGATTTGAAATGTGCAAGCAGCATTACTGAAAATCACATGCACAGCAATAATTTTTTAACAACCAGAGAGTCTCCTAGGGACCAGGAGGGCCAAGGCCATGCTTTCTGCCATGATAGCAGAGGGAAGAAAGTCAAGACCAGGGAAATAAAGAGACCAAGTTTATTTACTCAGTCCTGGACTTTCAAGTTTTCAAAAGGTTTTTCTGTTCTCTATTGGCCATTCATGTTTCTTTGGCACAGAAGATAATATGGCTGGCTTTTTTTTTTTTTCCAAACAGACTTTCCATTTTCTCTGCCAGTCCTGCAGTCTAGAAGAAAGCTCAAGGCTAGAAATATGGTCTGGTGAGCAGAGATCTTGTATCATCTGTGCAACGCTGTTGTTGTTGGACAGGGAAATTACAGTGCTGCTGGACACTGAGATCTTACATGAAAACGCACAAGAAGATCTGTAATTTTAAAAGAAAAAAAAATAAAAATCCATTGTTTCTGTGTTTTTCTGTGTGAAAGCAGGGATTGGAACAGTTTCTCATTACTATTTTTATTTCTTTCTCTAGAAGTGAGGTTGGTGAGGCAGCAGGCTGTGTCAGGTGGTGCTGAGTTTAGCATTGTTTGTCCTGGCCAGCCCTCATGGAATTCATCTTTGAAGTGAAATATTCCAGTAGGAAAAAGTAAATCCCAGAGTACCCAGCCCCTCGTGGAAACAAAATTTATCACCTTGCCCCCCACACACACTGCATTTTCTTGTGAGAAATCATTTTGAGGTGTAAATCAGCAAGACTAGGGCAAATTATGTGCTGGGCAATCAAACTCAGACTAGTGCTCCCTTTGCAAGGATAATGCCATATTGGCATTAATCTGTAAGGTTTTTCTGCCTTAAATCTACATCTTGTGCAATTAGAGGAATAAATGGGACTTGCAAAAATCTTTTCACTCTTTCTTCTGGCACATGGCAGCACAGACCATTCACTTTTTGATGGTTGTTGGTAAAATGTTGATGTAAATAACAACAAACTGTCTTGAGACTATGTTAGAGGTGTTCTCTCTGCTTGTCTGGCCATCCTAAGAGCGAATCCAACAAAAACATTTCTCTTTTTTTTCCCTGTAAATAAAATTTCCAATAAGAAAAAAAAAATCAGAGGGTTTTTAGCATCCCTGTAGCAAACTATTNAATAAGAAAAAAAAAAATCAGAGGGATTTTAGCATCCCTGTAGCAACCTATTAGATCAGGTTGCTCAGTGACTTGTGTAGCCTGGCCTTAAACATCTCCAGAGAGGGGGTATCCACAACCTCTCTGGGCAGCCTGTTCCAGTGTTTTACCACCCTCACTGTAAAGAATTTCCTTCTTATATCCAGCTTGAATTTGAATCTGTTACTCCTAGACCTGCCATCACATTAGTATGGTTTATTTTCTCAGTACACATGTATGTATTCTGAATTATTAGTGAATTTAATACAGTATTTAATGAAAAAAAAAAAGGAGTTTCACATTTATTTTAGACTGATCTTCATTCCTTTTAGGTTTTTTGGGGGTTTTTTTTGCCTAGCACATTCTAGGTTAGTTCAGACATCAGGTAAACTCACTCATTTTGAGTGAAATAATACATATGGCCATGATGTTGGCAAGAAGATACTCCAGATCTGTTCATCAATGAGTCATCTGAAAATTGTATTCCTGGAGTTGTAGAGATAGATTTAGTTCTCTGTCACTGTGGCATAGCCCAAAGTACTTTAGCACTGGAGTTTCTTAATGAAATATACCTAAGAAACAAGCAGCCATTGAGAAAGTTCACATTTTCAGTCTATTTTCTTGCTGCTTTTCCTCATTTTCATCACTTTCTGTAGCCTTTCTAGGCACAAATCCACATATTAGAGTTGAAGAATTACAGAGTAGCTGACCTTTTAGTCTAAAGCTGTAAAACGGTGAGAAAATCTGTTTTGCAAAATCCCATCTGAAAAAAAAAACCCCAAAGGGCAGCAGTGGTGAGAATGAAAAAGTAAAAGCAAGGGAAGACCAGGGATTTTAGGGTTTTAAGGGAATTTAGAGGCAAGCAAGGACACATTGGAGATCTGCCTTCACATCACTCTGCATTCATCCCTGTAGGGAAAGAATGGTTCAGAAATTGCCTCTCTGGCCTTCATTTTCTCCACACCTACTAGTGAGATTGAGAAATCTTCCTGTGTTTCCAGGGCATGGAGATTGAACTGTGACAGAAAGTTATGTCAGGAAGGGAGAAGGAGAAAACCAGCAGTAGCCTGAAAACCTTGGGGATGGAAATGTGATAGGAAAAAAATAGCTGCTTGTCTCTCTAACTTTTTTTAAACTGGACCCAGGAAACAATGAGCTTTACAGTTGTCATTTTGTATGATGTTCTGGTGTCATGAACTGCTCACATTTTGCTGTTTTCTCTTATTATGCCAAGCAGTCATGAGTAAATTTAATATTTTCTTCCATCCCAAAAGTGAGCAAACCATCTAGAAGCTCCTTATCAAGAGATAATGTGCTTCAGATCACTATGAAAACATCTGCATAGTCACATCACTGCTGGGAATTTGCTGTTTTCTCTGAATACACAGGCAGAAACATGAGCACAAACACCTCTTTCAGTTGACATATGGATTGTGAGTATCACAAAGCTGGCTCTTAACTGATTCATTCACCCTGGATTGAAAAGTAACTTTTTAAAGGACTTTTTTATCCTCCCTAAGATTTATTTTGCTGCAACTGAATGCTCCTGATGTACTGGAAAACCATTTTTCTGATAGCCATCTCTGGAAAATGGAATTAAAATGATTCTTGACATCTTTTAAGTAGTTATTTATATATATATGTGTATATATATAAAAGTAGTAAAATGGATCTAAAACCAGGACTAGGTATCTAAAATTGTGATCCAGCTGTAAGAGAGATTCTTTGCCTCAGGGGCTTTTATTTCTGTTGCTACATGAGAAAAAATGACCTTAAAAAGCCAGTGCTAGTCCTCAAAGATGTGGAAGTAATTGGACTCCTCCAGGCTCTCAAAGTTCTAGTGGGGATTGCATCTCCACCATGGCTCTGGGGCTGAAGACAGCCCCAGAAAAGACTCAGAGAGATCTCCACAGCTTCTTATGGGGCACTGGGGATGGGTCCTTCCAGGCAATTAATGTCACCATTCCAGGGTAGGAAGAGAAGCAGGTTATTTTTCTCCTTTACACAGACCTCTGTCTCAAAATTGCAGATGGCATGGGAAGAGTCTCATGCCTGTAGCTCAGTTGTTGCTATCTGCTTTGTAAAGGTAATAACTCCTCATCCATCTCCTCAGAGATACTCAAATCACAGAGCTTCCAAAAGGAGAATGGGTTGTGGAGGGGAATAAAAACTTCCTAAAGTTGAAAGTTTGGAGGGAAAAGCTACTTTGTGTGTTTCTGGAGTAGCAGCAACGTGCTTTGTTTCTGCATTGATGATCAACAAACCAACCGTTTTTCAAGTTGTGTTCATTTACTGTATTTTACACACTCACCTCACCATTGAAGAAGCAGAATATCGTTGCCACAAGTAAGCCCTAGGAGAAAGGAAAAGTGGTTAAGAGATTGGATTTGAGAGACATAAAATAAAAACATTACTCCACTTCCTCTGCATCACAGACTCTTCACCTTTCCTCCCCCTCATCCCTAATTATGTTATGAGAACCCTTTTTGGACTTTCAACATGTTTTACCATTCCTTCCTCTATTTCTAGCACTCACAGACTGTCTGTTTTGTCTGTGCAGTTATTTTTGTACTAGAGAAGGAAAATTAAATAGGATTTAAAGTGAATATCTTGCTTACAGGGGAACACCACCCTGGCACTGACTTTACTGAAGAGCTACTAGAGGAACTGAGTCCTATGTGCTGACACCTCACATGTTGTATGCTGGTGTTTGAGGTTTTTGAGTGCAGGGACCCAGAGGTCAGGGTGCAGTTACCCAGATAGAAGTGTCAGCCAAGGAGAATCCATCTTGTCCCAGGAAAACTTTAAATCAAAGTATTTATCAGGAAAAGTGAGCTGCTTTTACATGGGGCATCACAGAGGATAGTGGGGTTGTGAAAAAAAAACCTTATAAATGGTTAGCAAAAGGAAAGAACTACCTAGTAATGGAATTTTAACTTTTTAATCTCAATATCTCAGTCTTCTGTGTGTTTGCATTCCCTCTGTACCCTTTGCATACACAGATAATTAACCTAATAATAGCATTTTCAGTAAACCTGAGCACTTAAATGGAAACCATGCTTCAAACACAAGCCCTCTGTAATCTCTTCTTTCTCTCCTTAGCATAGAAATAGTTTAATCTGATTTTTTTTTATTCTTTCCCCTATACTGCGGTTGTCCTTTCTGTAGTAATCCTCCTCATGCCAAGGCAGACAACCCAATAATGTGAAAGTGGTTGAAAAAAACTACAAAACCATTGGTCAAGCTTCTTTTCAGGGGAAAAACAAGTGGCGACAGCATCTTTGGCTAAATTAATTTAGCAGCAAGTGCCTCACCTAAGATGAAGTTTCTACTGTAGAACATACCTGATAATGCATTAATATATGCATGATGTAATCATATATCTCTCCAGCAAGTCGATTTTCTGGTCTCCAGGGAATAATAACAAACTGAATTCCTAGTAAGGGCACCAGGATTAAAGTAGCTCTGACAGCTTTCATGTACATGTTGGACTCAGCACGGTGGGTGTCCCTCAGCTTTGTCACCAAAACACGGACAATGTTCAGCAAGAAGAAGAAATTGACCTGCAAAAAAAAAGCCATTTTTAGAGGAATGAATTCACATCAGAGAGAGACATTCAAAATAAAAAATACAGAATGTTTAAATGGCAGTAAAATGTAACTTTCTAGCTTTGGGCAGCTCCTTGGGAGTCAGGACTTGGAAATTATCTTGAATGAATTCATGAAAGAGATGTTAAGCTTCCTTTATGAAGCCTGAATGGATGTTTCAGAAAGACAGGGATCAACATGTTGTTGTGCTGTAAGAGAGGAACCACTCTGATTTTCAAAACCAATCAGTAACTCTACTCATTTTTCCTCAAAATCTGATTCTTTACTCAGAGGTAGAACTTGTTTTTGAAAAGCAGAACCTGTCCCCATAACACTGAGCAAAGAATACCTCAAACTACTTCTCAATTTTGACCAAAATTCTTGAAAGTAGAAAAACTTAAATTCTACATGGGTTAGAAGCATTCCTAAAATAATTATTTCTTGATAGCAAATAATATTCTTACCAATAAAGCTGCCATCACAGGTCCATGAACTATATAGAGCAAGTGTGTGTCAACGCTCATCCAGCAGCTGAGGGGAAGCACACAATTAAAATTTATTATTAATTCAAGTGAATTATGTTACACAGTTAAATTATGCTTCAAAAACATACTACTCACTTGTCATTGAAGTATTTGGCTCTTGCAACAGCATGAATAGATGCTGGCACTAAAGGGAATCCTGAAATGAAGAAAGTTACACATCAGTTTGGTGATTTCATGTGTCACACACCCTAAGTTTCTTGTCCATAAAACACTTTCAGGAAAGAACTGCAAACCCATCACACACACAGGGTGGGAATAATGTTCAAGGAAGACCATAAGAAGCAGCAAAGCTCATGGGCCAACCAAATCCTGGGTTGCATCAAGAGGAGTGTGACCAGCAGGTCCAGAGAGGGGATTTTGCCCCTCTATTGGGCTCTGGTGAGACCCCACCTGGAGTTACTGTGTCCAGTTCTGGAGCCCTCAACACAAGAAGGACATTGAGCTGTTGGAGCAGGTCCAGAGGAGGCCACCAAGATGATCAAAGGGCTGGAACAACTGCCCTATGAAGACAGGCTGAAGGAGTTGGGGTTGTTCAGCCTGGAGAAGAGAAGGCTCAGAGGGGACCTCAGAGTAACTTCTCAGTACCTGAGGGGGTCCTACAGAAAGGCAGGGGAAGGAATTTTTAATATAATATGGGATGGGAGGACTAGAAATAATGGATATAAATTGGAGGGGGATAGATTTAGACTCGACATAAGAAAGAGATTCTTTACAGTGAGGGTGGTGAAATACTGGAAGAGGTTGCCCAGAGAGGTTGTGGATGTCCCCTCTCTGGAGGTGTTCAAGACCAGGCTGGACAAGGCACTGAGCAGCCTGATGTAGTGAGAGGTGTCCCTGCCTATGGCAGGGGGGTTGGAACCCTATGATCTTTAAGGTCTCTTCCAACCCAAACTATTCTCTGATTCTATGGGCTGTGACAAAGCTGCTGCCAGGATCTCTTGTGCAGCTGCAGCTGGTGCAGGAGAGGGTGTGAGCAGGCAGGGTGGGAAGGAGAGAAGGATCAGTCCGTTCTCAGTGGAGCATTCCCTTGGGAAACCTGGGACACAAACCAGGGTTGTGCAAGAGAGAGCCACATCAACTCCGCTGCCAGATTATGGAGCAATAAACAACACAGCCAGGAGGGATTCCTCTTTTAGATCCCAGGGCAAGAGAAAATGTTTGGAGTTTAGGGGGGATGGGAGTTTAGGATATTTTCTGCAGGTTCCCAGCCTCAGTTGGACCCACACCCACACAATGCAGCTCTATTACAGCAGGGAGGGGAGCTGTGGATATGAGAAATCCACATCTGCTTTATCTGTGAAGCCTTGGGGGAGGCCAGGAAACTGATGGGATAAAATCTGCAGGAATCAAAGGCTGTGCTTAATAAACCAAAAGGCTTTCCAGCCTGACATTAAGAGTGATAACCTGGTCCACTCTTCCTGCAGCTTGCTTGTATGTCATTTTCCCCTCCAATAGGATAGAAATCTGGATCTGAGGAATCTGCAGGGCAATGCTGACCCCAGTTTGTACAGCCCTGCAGACAGATACACGTGGCAAACAGGGAGATGGGTGACTGCTCCATCTGTCCTTTGTAGATAGCTTTGGGAATACCTTTGGGGTATGTGTTGTCTATCCCCTATAAATCATGGAGATCTCTTCTGAATATAGTATAATTATGAATAAAAATGTGTGAAAATATAGAATTATAGAATCATAGAATAGTTTGGGTTGGAAGGGACCTTAAAGATCATAAAGCTCCAACCCCCCTGCCATAGACAGGAACATCTCCCACTAGATCAGACTGCTCAGTCCATCCTGGATGGACATCTCTTTTTATTNGTGATTTCAGAAAGAGTTTTACAAGAGACAGAGAATTCTGAGCAAAATTCTGGGAAGTTTTAGCTCAGAGTACAGGACAGACCATGCTGGAGTGAGAATTAAGTCAAACAAGGATTTAAATAGGACACTGTGATGTCTTCAGGTATCTTTAAGCAACAGCTATTTATTCTACTGCCAAAACAAAAATCTCTTGCTGCAATTTACCTTAGGTGTGGGAGACCAAACTGGATTGCCTTCTCCTTTATTTATTATTAGAAAATTATTCCTTGGCCTCTGGCGGCATAATGTCTTTTTTTTTTCTTTGAGTGATGACACATGGTAGAACAACAAAAGGATCAGAAGAGAAAGAAAAGAACTTTGAACCTCAGGGTGATCTTGTGAGATTGACAGCTTGAGAAAATCCTTTTGATTTGGCAGTGGAGCAAGCCTGGGCTCATTCTGTTGACAGATTGAAGGATGATTTTTTAAGGGGCCTTTTTGTAGTAACAAAATAGTATTCATCTCAAAGGTCTGGCCTAGGATATTGTGAGTAAATTGCTCCACATGATACCAAGGGATCTTTTTTATCTACTGCTAAATGCATTAGCCTAGATTATTTGGCTCCACAAATTGACAAGCAAACTTTAAGAACACGAAGGAAAGTTTTCATTAGACAGTTCCAGGGTAAGAAGCTCCTGACTGTTTACCTCAAATTTCCAGCTGCAGGCTGGATGGGCTCTTCTAGATGTTGCTCCTCTCTTGTACAGGGTCAAAAGACCAGGAGGAAATGAGAAATGGAGCACCAAGTTGGTTTTGGTGGCACAAGATCTATCAGTCCTGGGGTCCCTCTGACATGGAATAAAGTGGTGAGCAATGCAGAAAAAAGTCTCACCCCCAGTCATTCCAGGAAAAGGTGTAACAAATCCCTCTAGGTCATGCAAGGTCCTTTATGGCACAAACTGGCAATTATACTTAATTGTATTTCCAGTTGAATTTGGAAGGCAATTTGTTGCAGCACTGTCCAAATAAATAATGCTCTTTTCATTCTTATAATGAACTGGATGTAGCTGCCTGAAGCAGACAGACTTGTGTGTGGATGCACATATTTGATGCTCTTTCCTTCCCTGCATAAGTGTGACTTCCTGACCCAGTGAAACAGCAAACAAATGAAAAATGACATTCCCAGTAGTTCTCAGAGTAGAGGTCACCTGAATGCATCAAAATTTGAAATCATAGAATGGTTTAGGTTGGAAGGGACCTTAAAAGACTCCAACTCCCCCTCCCATGGGCATGGATACATCCCACTAGACCAAGTCCCTGAGCACTTTCNAGACCAGGCTGCTTAAAGCCCCATAAAACCTGTCCCTGAGCACTTTAGGGATTGAGCATACACAGCTTTTCTGGGTAATTTATGAGCAAATTAATCCTGTACATTTACCTTGATCTTTTGAACTGCATTTCAGAGCATAACCTGCTCTGGTTGCCCTGTGTTGCCCTTTAGAAAAATGCATCTTCCTCCAAAGTTAGGCTGTGTAAGTTCTGCTGCCAGAATAATTGGAATTACACTGATTTATGCAAACTTAAAGGGTGGCCATCTAGTCCTAATGAGACAATTTGGCTATTAATGATTTCTATCTTAGTTAGATGATGAGGATAATGAATACTTCCATAAAAAAAAGAGTTAAACTTCATTAATAAGGTTGCAGTGAAAGAGCTGTGACCATTTTTATTAACCTTTTCCTTACAAAGATGTCATCATCCTATTGCCAGTCACTGCAGATTAAATTCTACAGATTAAATTCTATCTGCTTCAGATAGAATGAGATTGTAAGAAGTGAATGCAAGTGAACACCCCCCAGTGCAGATAAAGGTTCATCCTTTGTGGCTTTCAAAATATGGGAAGTGGCTTACCAGAAACTGGGATGTGGCCAGAGATTCATGGCACCCAAGCTAGGAAAAAGCTCTTGAGAATGATTTTCTGTCAATGCTGACTGGATTTGCAATAGTCATTTAAATGTGAAAGAGATTGCACTCCACTGGGACATTTTTATTTACATTTCTCCCACCAGAGAAATTATTGACTCCTATGTATGTAAAATAGTATTTTCTCCTTTAAAACAACATCTGCCAGAGTATATCTGGCACTAGATTCAGTTCCAGAGAAATTCTGGTTCCAGAGAAATTCTGGTTCCTATTTCTATGCACCATGTTTTTTTCACTTTGGGAGACAGACACTGATTTTCCTCCTTTGTGTTCCAGTATAAATATACTTCTCTAGATACTGTCATAAATTAATATTTCTGCAAATAAATGGACAAAAACAGGGGATTTTTTTTTTCAGCCAAAAGGTGTGTTCATATAGAAATCTTTCTAAAACCAGAAGACACTTACCCCAGCCCAGGAGGTAATACCAGTGCAAACGCTGCTCCTCAGCAAACACAGCCACCACTATCAATGTGTGAAGATAAATTCCTTCACAGAGCATCCAGAAGTAGTTGCAGCCTAACATGTACTGGTGAAAGAATTGCAGCACTTTGCAGCCAACCTGTTAAGAT
>VZTY01002615.1:322328-361475 GCA_013400935.1 Turnix velox | reverse complement strand
AGAGCAGCATTTGTGGCATATTGAGGTACAGACCCTAAGGCCCCTGTGCCATTTGACAGTGGACACATGGCTGACACATAGGGATGGTAAAAAGTATCAGCTATTTTATTGAGCTACAGTTTATATGTAGTGTGGTTCATACAGCAACTTGTTAGGAAACGGTAATTTTCCATCAGGGCCTACTGACTAAACATATCCACCATCTACACAAATACCAGGTGTTCTTGTTTCTGTTAGACCTTGTTCCCAGTGCTGTTCACTGCTCCCATGGCTTCATTCCGACAAGTACCATTGTATCTTTGTCCCAAGGCCGATCCATGTCTGCAGATCTTAACAACTCGGCTCTCTGTATCCCCACAGTCCACCTTCAATTTCTTGACAAGCTGTGTGTAACTGCCTAACAGTGATCCTGGCATGCAGATAATGGCTACAGGTATAATTTCAGTGCCTGCTGAAACAGCTCTTTTTTTTGGTCATGATTCTTCCTTGGAACTGGCTATTTAATCTCTAAAATCATAGAATGTGTGAAGTTGGAAGGGACCTTCAAAGGTGATTTAGGCCAACCCCCCAGGGACATCCTGCACTAGATGAGGTTGCTCAGAGCCTCATCAAGCCTAGCTTCAAACGCATCCAAAGGATGGGGCCTTCACTACCTCTGGGCAACCTGTTCCAGAGCCTCACCACCCCCGTAGTGAGCAACTTAGAATCATTGGTTGGAAGGGACTTTAAAGATCATCTAGTTCCAACCCCCCATGCCATGGGCAAGGACACCTCCCACTAGACCAGGTTACTCAATGCCTCATTCAACCTGGCCTTAAACACTTCCAGAGAGGGGGCATCCACAAACTGTCTGGGCAACTTGTTCCAGTGCCTCAATTCAACCAAAGCTTGTGTCGACAGGAAGAAAGATTGTCAAGGCGGAGTCCTCTTATACCCATTGCCCATGCTTCCTTTTGTAACAGACTTTAATAGCATCTCCCTCACAGATATTGTCACTACATTATAAACACTGCAGGAGNGACTTTAATAGCATCTCCCTCACAGATATTGTCACTACATTATAAACACTGCAGGAGAAATTACAGCAGAGCCCTGATCCCACTTCAGATGCAGGCAAGGAAACGAGCCTACTCCTTTCCTCCACAGGAGACTCCCAGGTTAAACCAATAAATAAAGGAAAATACTCTGCCCTTCCACAGTCTTGTGTGCCAGGAGCTCTCAATGTTCATACCCACAATGATGCTTTGGGCTGCACAATGCTCCTTGGGGGCAGATCAGCACAATCACACACTATCTGGATGGCTACGTTGGAGCCAGTTAAGGTCAAAAATCATTAATTCCAGTGTGTTCTAAGCTCATCAGGGTACCCTAATGTGGGGTACTTCTAGCGTTTAATCTGAACCTGCCCTGCTCTAGTTTAAAAACAGTTGTGTGAGGCAAGCATAGGTTGGTTTTCTTATAGCGGGCTGAACACTCGGGTTGTCTCAGAAATCCCACCAGGAAATTCAGTTTCATGTGAATTCCAGTAAAAGCGTTTTTTGTGAGCAGATCTGTCTGCGCGTAAGGAGACAGGACGCAGCAATGGCCAGGCCTGCCCCAAGGACGTAGCAAGGCCAAACCGCTATGGGCCTTTCCGCTTATGGCGACGGGGTAAGATGGGAACTGAAAAAAAACCCCTTTCACACCGTTTTTCCCCAAAATGGCCTTCTCGCCTCAAGGAATCGCCCAGCTGCGCGACCCCCCCTTCCTACCAGTGAGCACGCGCGCGGGCCTCGGCCCTCCTCCGTTGCTATAGAGACGGCCAACGCTGCTACGGCCTGGCCCCGCCGTTCGGGCACCGTGCCCGGACTTTGCCGAACCCGGCACCGGACCGTGGCCCCAGCTCATCGTCCCCGCTGCTTTTCGCGCCGAGGGCGGCTCAGCCGGGGGGGATCTGGCAGGAACGGCCCGACCGTCCTCGGGTGGCGCTGGGTGCCCGCTCGGATGTGCTCTCGGTAGGGAGTCAGAGCTTCGCCGGCGACTGCCGGGAGCTTCTTCCCCTTTGTTTTTAGTGTTATCTTTTTTTCCTCAGTATGGGATTTGGGTTCTTCCAGCCAAAATATTTTAGTATCAGCTCAGAAGACCTTAAAGGTGTGCTGTCATTGGATAATGTTCCTCTGTAAATTCTTTATATAAAGTACTGTATGTATATATATATATGCTGTACTTTATGTACACTTACTTGTATAAATAATTAATTTCTATATATTCTTTATATCTACATAGGAGTTATGCTACCTGCCTGCTCACTACAACCTGCAATGTTACTATTTTTCAAGTCCTATAAGATGTTAAATGTTTTGCTTTTGATGGAAGTGAAGATCTCACATTATTCTAAATGGGCTATTTGGGAATCAATAACAAAAAGCATTTTCAGAATATTAAGCCACCTGTATGTTTAGTAGTATGAATAACTTAGCATGCAGTTTTATATAGAAGCTGTGATTATTCTTGCAGAAAGGTTAAAACGTGCAGCAACTGATCCCTTAGGAAATGGAAGATACTTCAGATAATTGCTCTTAAGTTGTTAAAATGGAAAGGTCAGAGCAGCCACCTGCATCCTCAGAAATAAGAGCAGTTGGAGAGGACAATGACGGGGACCCAGCCGAGAAGCCTCAGCTTTCAGGAGCTACTGGCACTGTACAGTCAGCAGAGGGCTTTGAGCAGCGAGCAGCTCTGGAAGAACAGGAGCAGACAAGTTTAGCACAGAGAGACTTACCCATTGAAGGACCAACTGTTGAAGGAATTGGAAATAACGAGCAAGACATATTTGACTCAGATGCCCCATTCAGCGCATCACTTGAGAGCACATCTGTAACCAACAAGAATTATGCTACTTTACTTGAATTCAGAAATTCAGAAGGAAGGGAAACATCTCAAAACTCAGTGCAACCAGAGAATATGGAAAGTGGGCTAATAACAGGTAAAGATGTTATTAAAATGTTGGGCATTGAGCCTTTGGAGAGGTATTTTCTTCTTGAGATTTATTATGGCTTCTTGTACCCCCCATGCTCATTCTGTTCACATTTGCTGATCTTGAAGTGACTTAAAATTCTCATATAAAACATGTTTGAAAAGGCAGGGAATGTATTCTTTAAGTTGTAGCAATGATTTCTAGATTAATATGACTTTTTTTCGTAATCTTCATTTACAAAAACATGTATGACTACATACATGTGGTTTGAAAAACAGCAGTATGGAAATCACAGGAGCACATGAGCTACTACCATGTAGATTTGACTATACTGATTTCCCTATTATTTTTTGTTTAAATTCTCCTGTATCATGCCTGCCACCCTTCCATTATCCATGCTTTTCTCCTCCTGTCCCTGAGACACACCATGATTTCCTTCACTTGTTCCTCTCTGTTCTGGGTGTCCTGTGGTACTTCCTCTTCCCAGTTCAGTGCCCTATTTTCTTAGGTCTTCAGAGAGGAAGGGAGCACATCCAGCTCAGTAAGTGAGCACAGGAATGTTTATCTGCTGACTGCCTTCCTGTTGGCTGGGCTTCATTAAGCTGCCCACATTCTGAGTCACCAGCCATCAGTTCCTAGGAAGAGCACTGTACTAAAATCACATGGACTCTTACCTCTAATTAAAGAAAAAAAAAGTAATTTTGGAAATTTCTAGTTAAATGGATCTGGTTCGGAATATAGTCTTTGAATGAGCACCATTTGCAAATAATTAAATTTATTTACTGTAACTTTAAAGAAGTTGTAATACAAGTGACTTTATGTAGTGGCACTATCACATCAGATAACTCTTTTAAAAGTATATGTTAGTATTATTTCATCTTTCAAGTAGCCTGTCTTTCTCAGAGTAATCTTATTTGTTTTGAGAAGCTTATAATGAATTATTTTTGAGATTATTTTCAGAAAGCATGGTTGAGGATAATGAAACTCTCAGGAGGAATAGGTCTAACTTTGATGAAAATATGCAGTCTGTGGAGTTACATCTTGATCAGGAACAGTTTCCTGAGAAAGCAGTTCAACAGGATTATCGCATGCCTGATGTCATAAATGTCAGAGCTCAAACGGGTAAATGCCGCTTTTATATACATATCAATACTTACAATGCTTGAATCACAATCTGTTACTAAAAAGCTCTTTTTGTCTTGTAACTTCCATTTTGGCAGATTCTGATTCATTCCAAGATATAGTTGTGAAAATTGAAAGATCTGCCTATCGTAAACCATTCCTGGGTGGATTTAAGAACATGGTAACAGGAGTGGAATTTCATAACGCAGGATCACAAACAGTACCCAAAAAACAACCAGACAAAGGAATTCAGTTATTCTGTAGAGATACGCAGGTAATAGTGTTGTCAGTCTTCTCAGAATGTTGTTTTTGCCAAATGGAATAGAATGTTGATACATTAATTTCCAATTGTAATGAGGAAGTACTTGAGAAGTGTGCAATTGGAATTATTTAGTGAATGAACATCATGAGTCTTGTGATTCTTGTTACAAAGATCTAATTTTGCCACTTACTGTAATGAGGGGAAAAAATCTTTATATTTTGTTATAATCTGAAATGGTTTTTTTTCTTACCCAGACGGTTTTTGAAAAAAATAAACCACAACAAACAAGAAATACAACATCAACACAGATGACTAAAATTGGCGTCTATGTGTCAAACGTGACTGACAAACTAATAACTCCTGGGAAGTATCTTACAGCAGACGAATACCATAAACGTAGACTTGAAGCAGTAAGTTCTTATCTGTTCGAAACTATCTATAAAGCAAAAAAATATGAAGGTTATTTGAATATTTAATGAGTGTTCAGAGTGTTCAAAAGATTAATTTAAAAGTCAACAGCAAAATATCTGATTTATCTTTGTAATTTGCAGTCTTTCAGACATGGGGGAAGTATGTATTTGCCCTGTGTTTTTAAGCACTTTGGAGACACTTTGGAATTCTTAAATCTTAAGAATTCTGAATTTCCTGTTTTCTGATGTACAGTGAGAGTTAAACTTCCATATAGAGCACTGGGAATTAAACCAGGCTTCTCAGTTATTCTCATGATCTCTTTGGGAGGGTCTAAGCTACATGCTTAATGATTGACCTCAAATGAAATACTGGGTTAAGATTTAGGAGACCTGTACTCAGATTTTGGGATTTTTGTTTTGTGAGGTTGGTTGTTTGTTTTAACAGACTTGATAGATTACCTTTGGGAAACATCCATTTTGAACTGTGTTCAAGCTGCCTACTTTGGCATTGAGGTAGAATCTGGCCATTCCAACACATGCAATGGGTCTATGAGGTTTTCTGATTCACTGGGTTGCCTCCATGCAGGCAATTCCAATGATACATTCTTTATATTCATTGTGCAGAGGATGCTATGCATTGTATTATATGGTGCATTGATTTGTAAAGGCTCACTGTGCTGAGCAATGTTCATGAGCTCATAGAATCATAGAATGGTTTAGGATGGGAGGGACCTTAAAGATCATCTAGTTCCAACCCCCCTGCTGTGGGCAGGGACATCCTGCACTAGATCAGGCTGCTCAGAGCCTCAGCAAGCCCGGCCTTGGATGTCTCAAGGGATCAGGGCTTCCACCACCACTCTGGGCAACCTGTTCCCGTGTCTCACTTCCCTCATAGTGAACACTCAAGTCTTCCATTTTTCCCCTGTTTACCTCTAGGCAGGTTCCACATATCCTTCTTTACTCCCATCTCCTGCCTCTGCCCACACCAATCCTTTTCCAGCCCATTTACCACCAAATCCCACATATCTGGGCTCCACTGGAGAATTTCCCTCCCAACCCTCCAGGCTGTTCCTAATTAGCCCCTCCGCCACCGCTGCCACCTCCCCTCATGTTCCTATTTAACACCAGTGTGGAAGCGCAGCAACTACCATTTGCTCTCTGTGGGGCCTTGAGGGATGCTTGTCCTGTGGGACATGTCACTGGTGAGTTGCATTTTCCAAGGGGACACGGTGGGAGGAGAAAGGCCGGGTGGCCTGCTGGCCCCCTGCCTGCTTAGGCATGGGTTGGGATGGGTGGGAGGGTGATGACCTTGTGTTTCCATTTCTTGCCTTAATGCTCTGTGGGGTTTGCCTGAGGTCAGATGAACGTTTAGCAGGAAAGCAGGAACGTTATGTTTTAGCTTTGTGTTTCAGCTCAAGGTGTTGTTGGTGCAGTTTGCATGAGTTGAGGCCTGAGGATGTGGTTTTAGCCCAGGGATGGGACAGCAGCAGCTCCATCCTCTGGCCCTGGGTGTGCTCCATCATGGTATTGACCTGACTAAATTTCCTGCAGTGGAAGTGCTAACTCAGCTGGCAGCAGATCGGACTCATGTATTGTGCTTCCTCGGTATACTATAGACATTTCCTAATCTTTAACAGATGTAGTTTTGAAAGGTTTTGTTTAATTTTCTTTTTTCACTTATGTCATAACAGCGTTGATAACTTCACTTTTGTTATTAAATTATGAAAAAGTGCAGTTGGTTTTGTTTCTATGTGTGTTGCTTTTTTTACATTTAGAAGTTTAGGAGAATTTCTGTAAATGTGTAAAAATTTCTAATCTGAGCACTATATAGAATGAGAGTGAAATGAGGACCTCTGCTCAGAAAGCTGAAGAGAAAATAATAAAAACACTACGTGGCAGAAAGTGGGTTTTTAAAGGAGAGATTTCAGAAATAAAATAAATTTTTTAATTGCGGTTTATACTTTTACTCGATTATTTGAACCTGATTTTTTTCTGTATGTGATTGAACTCTTGCTATTATTTAAATAAATCAGCATACAAGTGTTTTGACTAGTCGTACATGACTGGTTTTGTCATGTACAAAGTCAAACATTTGAACTAGTTTAAGCACAAGACAAATCTTAGAAAGTACAGATAAGTAAAGAAAAAAATGCTATGTATCTAAATTTCATGATTCTTTGGTATTGTATCACATATAGGTCATAGTATTACAGAAGTATTTCCGTCGTTGGCTTGCTAAAAATATAGTACAAAATCTGAGGGAACAGAAGAGGCGAAGGCTGGTATGGGAGGCTCAAGAAGTGTTAAGGAGAAAAGAAGAGAAAGAAGAAAAACTGAGAAGAGAGCATGAAGGAAGACTGAACCCTAAAACAAAAACTGACTTTGAGCTGCTGTACAATGCTTTAGAATGTAAGTTTTAGTCTTAAAGGGATAGTCTTAAATCAGCAAAAGAGTACAGTTTGTTCAAAACCAACTCTTTGGTTTTGGCATGCTTTATATATAGTTCCTTGATTATTTTTAACTTGAAGTGGAATTTCTTTAATTTTTAAATTATTATTTTGTTTCATATATTTCTAGAAGTAGAAAAGCCCTAATCTAATCTAATCTAACCTAATCTAATCTAAACCTGCCCTGATCTTTGGCAGTAGAGTGTAACGTTTTGGCAGTTTGGACGTTACTGTCCCTTTAGAAGGATTGGCCTTGTGGATTACCTGCTTCATAACAAAGCCACCTGAGCTCAGGATCAAGATTCAAGGATTTCCAATTTATATCCCAAAGCTTTTAATACTGTCATACCTTGTGTGGCATTGAACAGATTGTTTTGTTCAAGTGTATAAATGACTTATTAATATTACTATCTGTTACAATTTTAAATTTACTAGCAATCTTAAACTCCAGTATTTTGGGAATGGTATCTTCAAGGAGCTGTTTTCCCTGGCCCTCTTTTTCTTCATAGTAGTTAGGTTTTTGTTTTTCAAGGTGTGTCAGACTAGGTAATTAAAAGACAACACATCAAATATATATATTTTTCTCCTCTTCACTTATGATAAGTGCTACTACTTGGTATCAGATTTCCTCCAGTATTTTCTTTCAAATAATCTGTTTCCTAGCTAATGAGCTATCAAATCTATCATCCACTTTTTTTTAATTGGAAGTGTGATCGGTCTTATTTTCAGTAGAAACAACAAAGCTGAGTTGAAGTTGAATGCTGAGATTCCTAATATATTTAGATTTAAAATTTATTATTATACAAGTGTCTCTTTTGCTTAATGTTACTGGATTCACAAATAACAAAACTTCCAGCTTTGTATATTCAAGAAGTTAGTATTTAGGCAACCTGAAAAATCTTTTGTCATTTCAAAACTGGAAGAGAACAAACTTGGGTATTTCAAATAACTTTTTAATATTTTCTTAGAAATAATGGTTGCGTACCAATTTTTTGTTTATCACGGTTGACTAACTGCTTCTCTGAATAGAGACTTGCAGTCATGCTCTATTTTAATAGAGCTCAGTTGTTCTAGGGAGTGTTTTCTTCCCTCTCCTCATCTGAAACTACTTTTACATTCTTACAGAATACTATTTCAGCACAAGAAATACCTGGTGGTAGAAAAACTTGATTGTTGATGTCAGTCAACAGTGTGTATGTTCAGTGTGTCTGTATATAAAGACATTGATAATTTTTAGAAGCATGAACTACTACACCAGAATAAAAACTGTAATGAGTAACATCTGTCTGTAGAATAGATTATCTAAAGAGGAGTGGTTTTTACTTGATTGCATGTACATGGTGAGTCAGAAGGTGAGTATTGATAGCAATTGACATCTTTATTTCTGCAGATACAAGATTGCTTCTTGTATTTTTTTATTAGCTCAACCTCTGAGGTTGTTGCCTCCTTCAGACATGTACAGTTTCATGTAAATTAATTCTGTACAGTTTTTGCTTTTGTTTGCAGAAATGACTTTATTTAAAAATATATCTTAGTGTAGTCAGAACTTGTCAGACAGCTCTCATATCAATATCAGAGCATGAAAAGCCTTAGGGAAATTAATTGGAATATCTTGAAATGGAAAACATAAGGTGTTGTAGATAAGGAAGGCAGAGGCAGAAAATAAACCTTCTTCCTTTCCCTCCTACTGCCTCTAATCTTACCTGATACAGGATGTTACTGGCTTTTTGAGTAAGTGTGTATAACATATTGGATTGTTTTTCTTTTTGCTGAGTTTTGCTTTTGCATAACTGTAGTTTTGGAACAATGACAACACTTAGATATCATTCAGTAATACTGAAGTTTGGGATCTCATAAAATTCCAGAAAGATGTTAAATAGAACTGACTCGTTAGAGGAGCTAAGAATTTTTACAAAATTTTCTGATGAAAGAAAATGGTACTCATTGAACAGAATTTTATTTCATTAATGGATTTCTGTAACAGCACGTACTCTGTGTATAATCAGTTATAATTGAGAAATGGATTCTACAAAACAAAAATAGTGATTGACACATATTTATGCATCTGTATGCTTTTTTCATTAAGTAGTCTATTTTAGAAGTGCAACAGGTACCCATGTTTTGTAATTTGACCCTAAGAGTCGGAAGGTCAGATTGTTATGCAGCATGTATGAATTCATCTACTGCTGTCATTACCATCCTGTGGCTTGCATGCTACTTATTGCAATTTGAAGAGTCTAGCTGTAGAAGAGGAAAAGGAGAGCAAAGCAATGACTGTGTAATTGTTAATGCACATTCATCTGCCTTACATGGCAGAAGGTGATACAACTGAAATACTCAGTATAAGACCTGGAGTGCTAAACATGACTGTCAGTCAAGTTTTATCTTTGTTTTGGAGAACTTGAAGCTTCTTCAGATTTTAAACATTAATGCAGAGAGAAGCAGTGATATTCTTAGCACTGAGTGCTAGTGGTATCGCACTAAGACGCTGTCCTTTAATCTCCTGTGAGTGGTATCTTTTCTTGTGACTCTGAGCAATTGTTGAAAAGTTCCTATTGCTCATATCTTTTGGAGCTGTTTGAGATTCTAACACTTAGTTTAGTTACTTCAGATGCAAAATTGTGAAGGCATCATATAGTTACACTTCTTCAGAAGAGCTAAATTCTTTTTCCCACATAGAGATTCTTTCTTCTCTTAAGCTGTCTTTGAGTTTGGAGTATGTATTGACAGTTTGGAATTGATGTACACACATACTCTCACAGAACATCTGTATAACTTACATTCATTTCTGGGCCTTTTTCCTTGTGTGGAAAATATGCATAACAACAAATTCCCTAACAAAAAAAGTTGTTTTTAATTAATAGTGAAAATTAATAATGTTATTTCTTAAGTATGAAAGCAGAAGCTTCACTGCGAAAGATGTAAGAATATTCTAAATATTTGTTTTTTCTAGTATGGAGGCAGGAAGAGACTAAACAGATTAACACAACTCTTGAAGGAGCTATAAGAAAGGCAGCACTTTGTGGACTTCTGGAAGAAGAGGCACAACTGATTGCTTCCATTGGGAGACACAAACTAAATGCAGATGAGGAGAATCAACAGAAAGCAATACTGCACTTTCTGGCTAAGGTCAGTAATATAACTCTAGGCTTAACATAAGGAATATCCAAGTAAAGGAAAAGAAAATACAGCTGCAAAATACCTTCCAGAAAGTATCTTTGGCTTGTTAATTCTAATTATCTAGTAGCTGTTCATGTCAATATAATTCAACTGTTTTTTTTTTACAAGTTGAGAATTTCTTAGTTCTATGATTGAAAGACAAACAGTGCATCATCAAGAATGCCACCACCGAACAGGTAGTTGTGAATATATAATATTAAAAAATAGCACTGAGTGAATGTTCTTGTACAATTTTGGGGATGAAATGTAATGTGTTTGTCAGTCTTTCATCTCTAAAACAAAGATAGAACTCATTCATACACAAAGATGATTTAGAATGGCATTAGATTCAATGGCATCTTAATGTAAAATTCAAAAAAAGCCCTTTCTAGTTAGATAGAAATCCATCCTTGGAATCCATAGGAATACATCCTCAGAAAAAAAGAATAGCTTATTTTCTGGCTGCTTTCATAGTATGTGGTGTGATGTGGAAAGAAATACTGGAACAGAAATAGGTTTTTCAGTTTCTAAATTTGTTTGACACTTTAGTGGTCAAAAGTAAGAAAAGTCTCTTTTGGATAAAACTGCCTTTTTTCATTCCTTTTATTGCTAGTATATGGGAACTGGACTGTAAAAAGTGATGGAATCTATCACCTTTCTTCATTATGAACAAACTACTTATCTGAAATATTGATGGTACTGTTCCCAAGCTTATTGGTGTGATATGACTGTATTCTCTTTTGCTGCCTTCAAGAGTGAAAAAACGAGAAAACTAAATATTTAGGAATGATGTAGAAAACTTGAATAGTTTCTATGCTAAATGGTAGCTTCTAGTATTTACAATCTATTGTTATCCTCTTGGAAAAAGAAGCCTGGAACTGTCAAAGTAAATTTTTTTTTCTTAACCTAATCTCTATCCTTTTTTTCCCTTTTAAGGACTGCTTTTCAATGTCCTTCCTTCTACATAGTAATTCCAGTGTATAAATTATCACAAGCTGCAGTTTTCTTACATTTAGGAATCAGAAGTAAAATGTTCTTCAGTACCAAAATTCATAGTGACAATTGACATTTGGAGATCCAGAAGGCACATGAGAGACAAGATGCTCTCCTTTTTCAAACACTGGAAATCTTTCAGAAGTACTTTACTATTTTTTTTTAAATATTTTAAACTTATAAATTTTTTACTAGAGAGATTTTTTAATTTGAAAATCTAGTGAGCTTCCAGACCATTGTAACTTGCTCTTTTAATGTTTTTTGTCATGTCAACTGCAGGTTTTGTAGTTCTAAATGGCTGACATAGCAGCCTAACTAAAGTAAGTGTTTCTCCGTTTCTTTAAAAATAAAATACATTTAAAAGAATTTTGAAAATGCCAAAACTGAATGGATGGTTTGTTACAGCTGTAACACTGCAATTTAAACATTTTAAACTATAGTAATTTATTTTTGAAATGCTAAAAGGTAGATTATTCAGATGTTTCTTGAACTTTGAGCTGGACACTTGCCAGTTAAAATAACACCCTTAATATTTCTATTTCTCTTTGCTGCAGTAGCCAAAATTACATGAAACTTGCTTCTCAATAAAACCCTCCTGCCATTCTTTGTCACTTCAAGTGTGTACTTCCTTACAGATGTGTCCTTTTACAAGGGTTGTAACTGATTGTGTCTGCATGTCATTCTACTTCATTCTTTTCTATGTTGAGCTCATTCTTCTTCAGTATTGATGTTTTGAAGAATTACTTGATTAAGCTTTTATGCAGCAGTTTTATTTTGGTAAAAACCTATGTAATTATTAACTATTGCTGAGTTTGTACATTTCATGCTGTGTGCTCTTTCTGCACCCATCCTATGGATTTATGGTGGTTTTTTGGTTTTTTTTTTTACCTCTTACATTTTTCTCTCTATGTCTGTGGTGGTGTATTTCTCTCCTCAGGTGGTTTTTTTTTTTTTGCTATTTTCATGCACTGGCAGTAGTGAGCAGTTATATTAGTCCTGGCCTCTGAATTAATACAGATAACAGGATTATTTTAAGTTCTGCAGCACTGCCAGCAAACTAAAAGGCAACAAAACACTGGCAAAAAAATCTCAAAGATCTAATTTTCTCACATTAAACTTGAATACCTGAAAGCAGTCTTGAAACCAGAGAGCTTGGGATTCTTTGTGAAATACTAAAAATCTTCATATTGACAAAACTCTTGTATTTTTAAATTTTCAGTGAAATGTTGTGTAATTTTTCTTTTAAAATTATTTTATATAATACACCATTATGATGAGGTATTAAGAAAATAACAAGTTGCAGATATGATATCTTGCTTTGAATAATGTAGATGTTATAAGATAGCTGACATATATTAAGGTTAACTTGCAGAATGGAATAACAAGACTGCTTGCTCATATATGGGCTTTTGCAAATTTATCAGAAGAACCTAGTTATAATAACCATTTTCTAGATTATAAAAATTTAATAACCTGCCCCATTGAGTCTCCTTACCATAAGCAAATGACCTTTATGTCCTACAGTGAGTGATTTCATTAAGAATAGGGACTGAATTAACTACTCCTTGTGAGTTTTGCCAGTCTGGCATAAAAAGCAGTTGCAGCATGGTATGGCTTCTAAGAAACAGTCATGAAGTTACAGTAGAATACCTTTGTTATGGTGTGCAGAAAAGTCTCTTTCTAGTTTTGCAGAAGTTCAAAAATTGCACTCGGGAATTAAGAGGGTTTTTTAATTTTTTACTGATGTCTGGTTTTGCTATTGCATTTCTTAATCAGTTTTGATCTGAATCATGACCTGATTAACAGTATCTCCTTCAATTAAGTTTTCCACCTCCACTGATAATGTAATTAAATGTCAGTTATTCCGTTCTAAATCCTTTCTTCAATGACTTTGTCTGTCTTTTGCTTACTGTACTTTATAATATATTTAAAAGTGAGGAAAGCTCTATTCTGACTGTGGTGGTGACTAATCATGTCTCTTCTATCTTAATGTTCTTTTTATTTTTATGACTTATTACCATAGCAAGCCTGTGTGTTTGGTCAAAACAATGGTTATGTCAGTGCTGGGAGTCATACCCAGAAAACTGCTTGACATGTGAATTCTGCTTGTGCTGTTATTGTAGTTAACTCACAGTGAGACTGCAAAGGAACTTCACAAGTGTTCATGAACTTTAAGTTGCAAATATAGTTAAAGAGAACACTTAATACACAGAATGAGGTTCTAAACAGCTGTCCCAATTGAGGAAGACAATGATGGGTAAAGACTTTTGAATGCTGTATTTCTATTTGATTTAGATCCCTACCTCCCTTTGAAACAGTGTGGTTTGCAACCAAAACCAGTCCTCTTGAAAGAGAGGAATGGTTATACTTCTGAAACTGAGTGGGGCAGCTGACACCATGTGACTTCTCAATGTCCATAGAAGTGAGAGGTGTGCAAAGAGACTAGATATATGGTATGTGGTTAAGTTAGCAAACAAGAAGCTAGGTGAAGTATCCAGTGAGCTGTAAACTTGTACTGTGCCTCAGTCTGCCTTCTATCCGTCTATAGCTAGCATAAACAGCAGTTTCCTGGAGACATTTTGTACTGCAGTGGATTTTGAGGCCTTAAATTTGCAGCCTTTTTACAGTCAACAGTTCCATTGATTTTTACTGATAGTTTAGGTGGATTTATGACTGCAAGATAAAACACAGAGCAAATGTATTCTAACGCTACTGTCAGTAAATTAATTTTAAAGAAGTAGAGCATATCCCTGTGGGAGAATATTATTTACTTTTAATAAGTCAAAATTTTCACAAACTGCAACTTTAAACAAAGCATGAAATTGAATACTTGCTCCAGTGGAAAAGGCACTGTCTAAATGTTGTATAAATACCAAGAATAGAATTAGACTTTTGTATCAGTCAAGCATTGTTTTAAGTACCCATTATGTCTCTGCTGGAACTTGAGGTTACATAATGCACTTACTCAGTTGGTGACCAGGTTGTAACAGCTTAGTTACTCAAAATGTTTCTGCAGTGTGCTCAGCCTAAGAGATGGAGAGCATATGATGGAAGAGTGACTGAAATGGATACACAGTACACGCTCCGTGCCAGGGAACTCCTTGAAATCTACCGCAGCATTTGCATGAATGACATCCCAAAAGATGAAAGAATAGATGTGCTGTTAACACTCAGACGTACAGTAAAGGTATGTTTTATTTTTCTAGTTATGTTTAGCTTGAAGCTGTACTTCCTGCAGGTAAACTCACTCATTTATGGTGACATGTAAGTAATACTCCTGGCAGACAGATGCCAGTATGATTAACCTGCAGCTAGAGGAAGTCTGGTGTTCCTCCTGGCATGAGAGTGTAATTTCCATTCTAGATATACTCTAAAATCATATTTCACTATGTGTGCATTTTTCTCCAAGTTGTGTTAGATTTTAACCAATTGATTTTAGACTTTATTTGTATATTAATAAATATCATTTTATTACAGAGATTAAATGAATATTTATAACATCTTGATGAAAACCACAGAAGAGATTTTAGCAGCTATTTTTTTCTTTCTCAGTTCCTTGGAATGTCTTGTTAGAACATTATGCCTCTGGTAGTTTACCAGTTTTATGGGTGGCAAATACTGATTTATTTTGTTTTCCTTCGCCTCACATCCGTTCTCCTAATGCTGCTGCCAGTGTTCCAAATGAATTAGAAGGGGGTTGCATTTTTTAGTCTTTCATATTTGTTTTTATTTATTTATAAATGTACAAGAAGAATGAGTTTCAAGCTACTTTCAGGATGATAGCATAGAGGTCAAACTAGCGTAAGGTGGAGTTTCCTAGTCATACTAAAACAAACTATTGGGTAATACCCAAATTTCATCTGAAACCAATACAGCATCAGGAGCATGGCTGGTGTATGAGCATCTCCCCAACTTAATACAAATCAATATTGATGTAATGAACTAATAAAAGAATTTCTGTGAATTTTAGGTGAGAAGACAATGAACTCCTTCACCCCTCTCTCTGGAAAATCCCTTGCTAAGCATTTGAAATACTTATGTGACTAATTTCCAAGCGTTCGAAGTCCCTCATACTTTTTGTGTGGTGGGGTTCTTTGTTTTCTTGTTCTTCTGGGTTTTTTTAAACCATGAAGTGTTCTATATACAATATACTGTCTTTCATAACCCAGTGGAATCTTAGGGAGATAATTTTTGGGGCCTTAGGAGAGTGAAAATTATCTGTTGTGTACCTCTGCTTAGCATTTTCTAGTGCCTTCAGGCTTACAGTTGGTCATAACTTTAGTACAGGTACAGGCCTGTTAAAGCAGAATCTGTGAATGTTCTTTTTTTTTGTTTTCTTTACATTTTGTTTTCTTGGAGGTTGTTTTCCTAAAATGCTAAGGGATTTTTCAATGAACATTTTCTTGTGTGAACACAGAGATATGAATGATGATTGTCATAGAATCCACACTTTGCTTCTTTATCTACATTAGAATTATTTGTTTACTTCTTTATTGTTATGGACTGTTTCCCCATGTGTTTTCTTTCAGGAGCATGAATGTAAATTAACACAGGAAATAGTTGAATTAATTGACAGGGAAGTTGATCTTATGTCAAGAGGAGTGAAAGAATGCAATTTAAAAGGACTGAGGAAAAGAATTTGTACTTTATTTCTTCAGTATGTCAAAACTCCAAAATTTAACCCTGAAATTGCTAGGATACTTAAGGTATTGTTCCTATTTTGCAGTCTGATGTAGTGGTCATCCTTGGTAGAGAGGGAGAACAGAAAATAATGAAAGCTCTTGTTTCTCATTTTGCTGTAGAATTGGTGAAAGAAATAAAATCTACACAGGCTTCACAAAAATAAGCTTATATAGGAAACGTGAGGCATAGACATAGGTATAACAACCTGACAAGTGTCTGCTAGCACTGAGAGAAACTCTATTTATGAAATTAAAAAATCTTTTAATTATAAATGGTAGGTTGTATAGTGTGGTAATGGTAAAATGTAATCACAAATGGGGAACAAACAGAGAGCAATTACCTTTTTTGGTGCTGGATAAGGGGTAGCACCCCTTACTTCCAGCAAGGAAGAACATTACCACTGTCAAAGTCATGTTTTATGAGTTTGCACCTAAGTAAAAGATGTTATGAGCTTCTGTTGTACAACTAGTTGCTACTTCATGATATATGTAGGAAGTGGAGATACTTTGAAAATTGCTTTGTTGTTTTAATTTCTGACTACAGATTATAATTAAAACTCTGATTTGCTATTGTATGTTGCTGCTTGAGACAGAAACATTTATTCTGCATCAGTCATAATAGTGTTCCTCTTACAGTGATTCATGGTGTCTGAGGACTAGAGACTTTGTCAGAAAATGTTGGGGGATCTTCATCTTCTCTAGCTTTTGGTTAAGTGTGCCATGAGTTGCAGGATAAATTGCACATATATTTGGATTTGAATCATGTAACCCGTATACCATGAAAACCCAAGACTTTTAGTTATTTTAAAGTAAAATATTGCTAACTGTAACAGAATACTTGAATTACTATATTTAAGATTTATTCTGATAGAGATTGGGTAGAGCAAGTAATAGAAAAATACTTTGTGGTAAATTAACTTCCTTTTTAAACATCTTCCAGGTTCCACCAGATCCGTTAAAGCTTTATAAAAATGTTAACTTCTGTCATAGTTGTGAAAATTACCTGCCATCTTCTGAGTTCCCTGTTCCGGCTAATTCCTATACCATTGGCAGATGTCGCTTGTGTTGCAAGCTTGGTAATGAGGCTCTACAACGAGAGGCATTTGTGAAGTACAAACTTATACTAGAAAATCTCCGAAAGTCTGAAGCTGATTATGAAGATGGTGCCAATATTGTTTTTGTTGTTCAGGTACTGTCTCAAAGTGCTTTGCTACTCATGGAAACCAATAGCTTTATTTTATATATGTTGTTGACAGGTTGATAAATAGGTTGAGAGCTACAAAGCTTTATTCCTTTGATATGGGTTATTCCATAGCATAAAGAAGAAGTACTTAAGCTCTTGAGGTATAGCTGTACTTTCAAAAGTAGTTTCAAACTATACATTAAAGACTAGATATCTAGCTGAGAGGGCAAATAATCAAATGATCAGAACTGTTATTCTGCTATGGCTTTCTTAAAAATATCTTTAAAATATCTCTAAAACAACAATTACAGTTTTGGCACTGTAATATTGTTCAAGAAATAATGCTACTGAAACATTTCAAGCCTTACCTGCACCATTTTTTAGTAACAGTGGAAAAAAGGAAAGGAAGGTCCGAAGGAAAAGAGGAGCTGAGGTTTTGACATTCCTGTTCCATCAGAGTACCTGTATAGCTAGAAGTTTTATTGTTTTGCATTTATTGATAGAGGGATTAACTAAAAATTTGTTTCCTGATTTTTTTTTTTATTTTTTTTGCCATCGTCTAATCTTTTGGAACATTACTAAGTAGCTAGCATTTCCTAGTAATCATTGCTGGAATAACTTGGTTCTTGCCTTTGTCTTCAGAAAATTCTCTTTTAGTCATTATTACTTTGGCAGCAAAGGAATTTGACATCCAATATCCACTGTGAAAATCATAAACCTCAATTAATTGGAAAGTGTTATTTATTCAAAATATTGAACTGCCAAGATTTATTTGAACTTCTCAAGATTTACTAATAAAAATTTCTACAGCATCAACAATCAGAGAATGGTTTTTTGAACTGTATTCTCAGCATATTGGAAATGACATTCAAGCTAACAAAAGCCAGTTACCAATGCCTGCTGCTACCAAAACAAGCTGTTCTGTGTCTCTGAGAAAAGGAACATTTGGATTCTTTAATTATCATGCCTATGTTAAGAAATACGATGGAAGAACTTGCATTTTAAAGATGTTGTTCATCCATATTGGTTTACATTTGAGCTGAGAAGGTTTTTGGCTAGATCTAACTTAATTTATCTTAATATTTTGGAGCATGTTTACATATTATTTGACCTCTGTGACATCATATCACTTGTGATGGACACTGACTTTTGATGCAGTGAAGCATGACTGCTTCTTAACTGCCAGTATTGAAATCCCTCACTTGCACTTTGCTTTGTGTTTTGCTGCTACAACATCTCCAGGTGTTGTCATCTTCAGATACTGTGTAATTTTCATCCAAATAAGCTTTTATCCTCTAGAGTTGTACATTGATAAATAACAAAAGTTTGTCTAATAAATTGTTGCCTCATTTTTTTCCCTAACATTTCCTTACTTGCTTCCTTTTAGTTCCCTTCTGCTTCCCACTTCTACACTTCTATGCAGAAAACAGCCCTGAGGCATCTGGAAATTAATTGGGCCCAACAGAGACTTTTGCAGCAGCTATGGCAGCTTCATTCATTGCTCACTGCAGTACCATTACTCATTCTCATTGTGCTGTCCATACATAGATGCAATACTTTTGTGATGAGAGAGATCTTTCTCCAGATATTTTGCATACTGATTCTGTGTTTGGGTTGACCGCCTCTGAGTGCTGCTAAGCTTCAAAAGGCAAAAAGCAGTTGGTGAATTTCCACTTACTGCAGCTAAAAACTGGTTTTGTATCAAAATCAACTAGTTCAGCAAGTACATCGAGGCTGGAGGCTGCCTCTTTTTTTTTTTTTTTGGAGAGTTGAACTATACCATGTTCCTTAGGATGGGTACTACATACTTTGGCTTTGATTTTTCTTGATGACCAACATCCTCATGACAATATCTTATGCTTTTGAAGTTAAAAATGTACTTAACTACTTTAGATGGTTTGCCACCTTCCCTGGTTTCCCAGTCTCGCCTGCTGAGCATGGTACTTGCTCCTCACCTGTCAGTCAGATAACAGTACCTGAAGGCCATTTCTCTTTCTCACAAGAACAGAATGATTTGGGGGGAGATGAGAAAGCATAATTTGAAATGTCTGCTTGCAAATTTGTGGCTTCTAAGAAGATGATACAGGAGTTATGTGAAATTTTGTGTAATGAAGAAATACTGAAAACAGAAGCCAATTAGGGGAGCTTAACAAAGGACGCCCCATAGGACCAGATGTAGGACCAATAATGTGTTCCTTCAAATCACTTGAGACAGATTTACTACAAGGGCAGGTTATAGGCATGGCTTTTCTTAAATTTTCCCTGGCAAGAATTTACATGGGCTTCTGGTTGTGGGAATTGAGATAGATGAGAATACAGGATGCTACAGTTCACTAAAGCATTGTGTATAGTTTTATTCATCCCTTGTCAGGAATTAAGAAGTATCATGCAAACGCAACTATTTAATTAACTCTAGATTTATTTTTAGAGAAATGAATTGCTTTCAAAGGGCTAGCTTGGAGGAAAACCAATTTAAGAGTCTGTTGTTCAGGGACTCCTGTATATAAAAAACCTACTAATAATTTTACATTACTAATATAGAGAAAACTTAATAGAGTGAAAGAAAAACTTCCTGAAGTGGTAGCTGCTGTCCCTGATTTCTTTTTTCTTTCAATCAAGAAACTGTGTTAATCAAGACTTAGTAGAGATATAGGGGGGCTAATAACAAATTACTAGAATAATATTGACATAAATTAACTTTAAATGTAGGTTAAATGAACACTTGAAGACCCTTCTGTGATAGAGGACCTTTACAGACAGACCTTCTGTTGTTTCTTGTTAGTATTTTAGCATAGCTATTTGATCTTGTAATTTCATATGGTAAAGTCTCCATATGTCAACAGGAGAGGAAAGGGAAGAAAGAGCAGGTAGTGATTTGGTGTGTGTCATAGCTAGTATTTTTTCTTGTCCTAATTTCCCAGGCCAGATTATTCTGTAAGCTTTGAGTAAATTAATAATGTAATAAGTCATTCATTAAATTACAGTAATAACATGGGGAAGTCATCTCAGAAATGCCAGATGCAGGTTATTGTTTTCAACCAAAAAGGTCTGAACAGACTTAACCATGCTATACAAGAAAAAAACATGAGATTTAAGAAGCTTTATAGGAGCAGTTAAGCAATCATGATGTCAACAGAAGATATGAATTGCCACTGGCAGAAGCAATCAAAGCAAGAATATATTAGACATGATACAAGAAAAATACAATTGCTATACTGTGCTAAATAAAGATGAATTTGTCTAGACATTCCTTTACCAAATGATTGTGTGACATATGCATAAAAAAAATTTCTACTCAAAACCTTATTTGGATTATTATATGGTAGAAATGCTTTAGTTATAAAATGAAATGTGCTTCTTCCTCCTTAATCCTGTTTTCCATTTCAGCATCAAGATCTGCAGTACATGGTTGAGTACATATGGAACAGTCAATCAGCAATCAGTGCCTGCACTGATCTATATGAATTGGTTATGGTCAGATGGGATAAGCAGCGTCAGTGGTCTCCATGGAACACTATTCTTCTCACTAAAGATGAGGCAGATGCGCATCTTAAGCTTTGTAACCTTGAGAAGGTAAAATTTGATAGGCTTAATGTTTTATAATGTTTACACTATGTTTTGATGCAATCCTGTAGCCCAGTGGTATTTGGTCAAATTTAATCCTTATGGTCTTCCGTATTTAAATTGTCCCATTGTGCCTATTGAAGCTATTGCATCTGTACTATAAAATGAAACAGCCACTAGTCTAGAGGGCAAGTGGTATGTAAATCTCCCATCCATGTATCTGAACTCTGGCTTGCACTGATTTTCCCTCCTGAAATGCAAGAAGCTAAGTAGCTTAAACCATGCTGCCTACTTAGAAAAGTATTGTGGCTATGCTCTTCCCTCGGCTGAGGTCAGAGGAAAGCTGTGCTGGATGAAAAATATACTAAACATCAACTATAAATTCAGTGATAATTGTATATCTGTTCTCTTGTATATTCTCTATCCCTGTTAGTTTCTGGCCTTACAAACTTCTCATCAAATAACAGGAGAGCTCTTTGTCTGGGAACTTAAACATCTGTCATAACAAAATTTGTCTTGCTTTACTTTCTTGCATAGATTAAGTACACCTGACGATGTAATTTTATAGCTTGCAATTAGCAAATAATTACTGTTCTGAGTAAACAAAACGTAAGGATATTTTAAAGAAGTAATTGAAGATGTATTTTTACACCACTCCCCCCAGATTATGTATCTGAATGTAGTAGTATGGTAAATATCTTTCTTCACTAGACATCAGTATTTAGTTTTCTATAGCATGGGAGAATCCTGTGAGTGGTGTTTGCTCTGCAATTAGTAATGAATTATGAAGCTTTTCACCTGTAGGTCATTGATTTATGTGAATAGTGACCTGAGGTCATTGTTGTGTAATGTCCTTTTGTTCAGGGCATCCTTAATTCATTTTCTCATGCAATATCAGCTGTTACATATTGCCCTGCTTTTTGCATGTCTTAAGAGAATGTGCTGACTGAACAGACAGAACAAATTAGCTGCTTCCTTGAGGAAAGTTTTCCTTTGAGGGTGAAATATGGGGATCACAAAATTCTAAAGGTATAAGGAGTTCTACTGTCTGTGATATTTTCTGTGTCTTAAGGAGACACATGTTTGAGCATTAGCTTTTAAAGGTAAAATCAGCAATAAGCCAGAAATTCTTTGGTTTAACTTTGTATGTTGTAATGACTTGATTAGTTCTTCAGTGGAGATAGGATAAAAGCAAGAAGAATACCTACCTAAAAAGTGTAAGGTGTTTTCACTTAGTTATTACTACAAAAATAGAAGTGGACCCACTATAGTGAGGCTCATCTTTGTTCACTGGTAATGACCAAGCCTTTGTTTCATAAAAATGAAGAGTGTGAAATAAGGAAAATGAGACAAAGGACATCATAACCTGAATCATTGTTTTTCATGCAAATAAATAAAAAATGGCCTTCCAAGCACTTTATTTTCAGCCATTATCCATAATAATGGCTATAGCAATAGCAAAGGATTTTTTCAACTAAATATTCTGGTTATTTATTATGTCATTTGAACTACTAGTAGTCACTGGAAATTTGTGAAAGTGTCACCACTAAATGGTGACTAAAATGCTGCAAAATACTTGCTGCTGTGGAAATTTGGAAATTTCCAACAGTCATTGCCATGCAAATGCTGATATTTAAGCATTGTCCATTTTAATTTTCAAAGATAAGTATGAATGTTCTTATGAAAAAAGAAGTATATTTAATTTTGAATGAATAAAAATATGACAGTTTTTCTGTTAATAAAAGATGGAATATTTCACTGGAGCTGTTAGTAATTTTCACTACTGGGCCATAAGGTAGCAGTATAGAACTACAAAATATCCCATTATATCTAATATAAATAAATAATTTGGCTTGGGGTCACTGTTTATACCATCTAAAATATAAAGTAACACGTACCATGCTAGTAATGTTAATTGTATTTAATGAGATTTTAATTTTATTTTTCCTTTCAGGCTTATGAAGCACCATTTCTTCAGAAAATAAAACGTAAGCACATCTGGGCAAAAAAGTACTTTGCTCGAATTCCAGCAATGTCGTCATTTTTGCCTAGAAGTGACAATCAGGCTAAAGCAAATGAATTTTTAATAGCTACATCTACTCCTACCACTGCAAAAACATAACTTGTAGCTGAAGTTAGCTGAAGTTTAGAGGCTGCCTCGAATTATTGAATAATACAATTTCCTTGGTTTTAAAGCAATATCCATTTTCAGCAGTACACTGATCAAAATAAACTTCTAAGGATAAAATAATTTCATCTTGACCAGTCAATAGAATCGCATTGCATGTTTTGTAACTGTATTATTTACAAACTAGAATGTTGATGTCCTTCATAAATTACAAATTTTTAAAGCAGCAGCTGCCTCTCTGTGTGTGCCTCTGTGACATGGAACATTCTGTATGTAGTGTAGTTTTTCTGTTTGGTGAATTTAGCTAGTTCTGCAACACTTTTTAATTAGAAAAATAATATACACACTGTATTAAATCTATTCCTCTCAACCATGTGTAAGGTGAAACTCCCTCAAACTGCATTCCTACAAAGAAAAGAGATACCCTTCCAAAGATAGCTGCTGTTTAAAAGAATAGCTTTACTTTTTATAGCCCATCTTGATGGCTACAGAGCAACTGACAGCATGTAATTATTATATCCAAGATCTTGAAATTACTTTAAGTCAGACTTAGAATTTGCAATACACAATGCTGACTGTTTGGAACACCTTCATTGTTTTGTGCTACTTGTGTTATTCAGCATAGATTTCAATTATCTCCATAAACTTACTTCCTTATGTTTGATTATAGTTACAGAGAAAAATAAGATATTGTGTACATTCAATAAAGTCCTACATAAAATCACAAAGTTCTGCTTGAAACTCTGTTCTAGACATGATTTTGACTCAGGACAGATCCCTTTGTTTTGACAAACAAAACCATATAGGCATAAACAATAGTAATTACAGAATGAAACAAGAATATTTTTGGCAGGAAACAGCTGGAAGCTGGATTGCCTCCTTCAACAGAACGTGAACTACAGAACCGGTGCCTGACCAACCAGTGTATTCTAATGTCAGTGAAGTCTTTACATTGATTTTAACATTGAGTTCAGATTCTGAGTTTTAGTTCAGTACTGAATTAATGGAAGAATGCATTCCAATTGAGCATTCCAGTTGAATTATGTGCTTTCCAGTATCTCAGCCTTAAGACAGGCAATGCTGTGAAGGTTGGGCTAAAAAAATTATAGGTTGAATGGCAATAAAGAAGATGTGAATCATGTAGATCATAATTTAAGTAATAATAAATTCCTCACCTGTCTTTTTAAATGACTTTTAAAAGAATGTCCTTTAGAACCCTAGAAGGATGATTTAAATAGTGAGGAACTATTTCAAACAAATGTGAAAAGTCATTGATTACAGCTTCAAGTGATGCTGAAGATTTTAGAAAACATAGAATCATTAAGGTTGGAAAACAGAGTCATTGAGGTTGGAAGAAGATCATTAAGTCCAATTGTTAACTTGACAATACCAAGTCCACCACTAAACTATGTGCTTAAGCACCACTTCTGTGGGGATGGTGACTCAACAACTTCCAGTACTTGACAACCTTACAGTGAAGTAATTTTTCCTAGTATCCAGTCTAAACCTCCCTGGCACCACTTGAGGCTGTTTCCTATTGCCTGTTACTTGTGAGAGCAGACTGATTCCCACCTCCCTAAACCTCCTTTCAGGTAGAGAGGTCTCCCCTCAGCCTACTTTTTTCCCAGGCTAATGTCCTNAAGGCAGAGTCTTTCCTTAGATGTCGGTCATCGAAGAAAGAACGAAGCAGAGGAAAAAAGAGGCCTGACCCTTCGATCCCTCAGCTTTTATACTGAGCATGGAGCAGATGGGATGGAATACTCCTGTTGGTCAATTCTGGGTCATCTGCCCTGCCCACTCCTCCTTGCAGGTGGGACTTCTCTATGTCTTTCTGCTTCCAGCCCCCCAGTGGGGTGGATGATAAACTTTCTGACCTTGGTCACCATAGTGAATAATGAAAATAAGAGCTTACCAGTGCATACCATTCCCTGGTCTTATCAGTCTGGGAGCGAACAGTGTCTGAACAATGTGCAGTTAATTTCAGAGTTTAGTCAGACAGAAGAGGCCTAGCTGAAAAGTGAAGTTACAAACTAGAAAATTTACCCTATTTTACCTCAAACGAGGACAACTAAGCAATGTCAGTTCCCTCAACTGCTCCTTATAAGACCAGTGCTAAAGCAACAGGCTTATAAAGTTCTTAAATTGGTAGCTTGGAGGTTGAGACCATGAGGAATCTGCACTCTAGAAATAGTTGTGAGAGTTGCTGTATTTGCCTCAGATCTTTCAAAGATCTGGATGCTCTGCCGGGAAAAAGGGACTGATCCTTCATGCAGCAAATTAACATCTGCAGGTGCTACCTCACAGAATCCTTCAACCCACCAGTATTTCCCCCAGCAGTATTTCCCTTCTACCCACCTCCAAAGCTACTTTTCCATTGGGAAAAGTTGCTGCTTTATTCCTACATGCACAAGTAAGTAATATGCAAACTTAACAAAGGAGATGCATTTTGCATTCCTGCTCCCAAAAGGAAAGTTCATGCTTTTTCCAGGATCTGAATTTACCAGTCTATGTCTCAAAGTAGGAAGAACGTGGAATAGTTGATCCCTCCAGCTACTTTCCCCCTAAAAATGGTTCAATGGAAACAGCATTAACTTGCTTATTGAATAACAAAATTATTGTGAAATGTGATACAATAGGATTATAAATTAAATATGGGAGGATAGAAAAGTAGTTGCTGACTGTTACTTGGCATATGGAAAATATTTTTTCAATAGTAAATGATACTGGTAGTTACTGGGATTTAAAAAAAATGTTCCCTGAATGTTTGATTCTTTTCATTATTCATTTTTTTAAGAGCATGAATTTGAATATTTGCATTATCTGACCTATGGGAAAGGGTTCTTTAGTATGCTGCCATAGTACCATGATAGCTCTCGAACTTACTGCACAAGGATCAAATTTGCATGCAAAATGAATGGCACTTACCTGTCTATAGATAGTTCTTCTGGCTTATCTTCCACTGCAGATTGTCCTTGATACAACAGTCATCCTTTTTAGCCTGACTTAGAATCCTAAATTTAACTTCATCCCACATAAATCTAGCATTCACACTTCTTTTTATTCAGAATTTTTACATCAGGAGTGTAGAATTCTGAAGTTGAGTGGATTATCTTTTTAAAGAAAAGGATTTTAAAGCAACTAAGCCTCCATCATCTTGGTCTTCTCCCTCCAGTTATTTTCTGTGAGTCCTGTATTTCAACTGTGACAGAATAAGAAATATGTAGCATATGTGGTAGGCAAACAATTGTAAAAGAAAGCATGAATCAATCCAGGGAAATGGGTGGGAGCAGAATGTACATACATGGTATGTCAATATTGTAGCTTCTCTCAACAAAATTAGTTTAACTAAGTGGAGGTACCTGCTCATGGAGATCTTTTTTCTTCATTGCAATTTCATAATGATTTCAGAATAATCTGAATTTCAGTATTTTTAATTTGTGTTGGATTAAAAAAAAATTAAAATGTGTTGGAATTAAGAATCTTCTTGTGCAAGCAGCTCTAAATATGGCTTGAGGGTCACCTGTGATTTTTCAAGGAAAAAGCCCCATGGAAATGCAACAGTATTTGTGTGTGTGCTTTTTTGTATACCGACAGACATCCATCAAAAGAATTTTTAAGTTCTTCCTCACAGATATAACCCCACTGTGAACTCATCTCATTTAAATCAAATTAAAGAAATGAATCTTTTTAAAAATCTCTTTGCAGTTAGTACATTTTTTTATTAGAGTTTGCCAAGATATCTTCAGGAGTGAAGGAAAAAAAGGGAGAAAATATATGCAGATTCATTTATGAGCCAAATTTACTGAGAGAGGCAAATTAAAATCCCACTCAGTAGATTCTTCTAACTTCATTTTTTTCAAAGCTTTCTTCACTTATTTGTTCCCAGATTGTGGTTTGTGGAGAAATATTAAGTAGGAAAATTCAGTTTGTTTTCAGTGAGAAGTTTGTTCATAAGGAGAGAAAACTGAGAGAAAACAATCTGGTTTTGTTTCAGAAAGTTTTAAGGCTGTTTCTGGAAGGCAGAATAAGGAGAGTGTACCCACCAACCATCCTCCATCTCTCTTGAGTGTGATCTGGTTGCCCTGTGGAAATACAATTAGTATTATAGTCATCTACGTTGGAAGGGACCTTTTAGATCATCGAGTCCAACCATTAACCCAACTCTGACAACCCTCATATCTGGGCCAAACACCCTCCATGAGATCCAGGTCAAACCAAGGGATAATCTGGTTTTCTGAAAGGAGGCAGGGACAACATACATATCTTTCTTCCATAATTCTCACCCTTGTCTTAACTTCACTTTTGTTTCATTAACCTTCTTTAAGTCAGGCATTTTGTATGCAAGAAGTTGGAAGGGAACCTGTTCCAGTGTCTCACCACCCTCATGGTGAACAACCTCTTCCTAATATCTAATCAAATTGTGCCCTGCTCTAGTTTAAAACCATTGCCCCTTGTCCTGTCACTCCATGTCCTGGCAAACAGTCCCTCCCAGGCTTTCCTGTAGGCCCCCTTCAGATACTAATAGGCTGCTATGAGGTCTTCCTTGTGTCTTCTCTTCTCCAGGCTGAACAACCTCAACTCTCTGTCTGTTCATCTAGAATGTCAGCATTTTAGTACGATCTTGTAAAAGAAGTTGCAAATGCCTGCAGTGGAAGTTTTGAAGCAATGCAAATGCTTTAGCTCTATGAAAATGCTCTGTAACAATAGAGTTGAGCACCAATAGCATATTTTAAAAGTATGGAACTGTCAAACTATTTAGTAATAAATTATTTGCTCATGTGGTGAGATTCCTGTTAACTTACAACACATATTTCTGGTCTTGATTTCCCTATGTTCAGATCAGTTTGTTTAGAGTTTACTCTGATGTGGAAGTTCTGGCAGTGCTGGCCATGTTTGTCAGCTGCATTAGGAATGGAGGAGACCCACTAGAATCTACTCTCTGCTAGTTTGTGCAAGAGGAGGAGTGAGATTACCACTTTCTCGCTGTGTTTCACAAAGGAAGAATCTCTGCATTGTGTGAGCTAAAGAATGAAAGGAACCACAGTCTCAGGAGTTGAGTGCTTAGTGGAGTAAAAGAGTAGTAGCAATGCACCATTTCTCTGGGCTGGCAACTACATGCAAATCTAGCAGTTTCTGCAAAAGAGAAAATTTTACTGTAAGTTCTACAATTCCGTTAGTATTCTGTGTCAACCACAGTGTGTGCTCTTGATTTACATAACGCTGACCTTCAGTTCATCTTCATTTCTTATATGGAGGTTAACTGTAAACACAAAGGAGGAGTTAAGGTGGATTGTCTTTGCAGTTAGAAGGTGCATATAAAAACTGGTGAGAACATTCTTGACAGCTCTGGGAGGAATCTGATCTCTCACATTCAGCCACGGAAAAATCAGCCACTTTGAGAATTTCAAAGTCATTTGCTTATGTTGGCTGAGCTGTTGCAACTCAAACTCCTCCTAGGGGGCATCCCAGTCCTACCCCTGTCTCTGTGCTCTGTATTGTTGTCTGACTTGCATACTCCCTTCAACAGACAAACAAAGAACTGCTTGTAGAAAGGGACAAGAAAGGTTTCTAATATAGCTCTGAGAAGAAGAGAAAAAACAGCAAATAAAGGGTTAATTTCAATGTTGTGTGAAGACAAGGCAGAGTGGAAAAGGAACAAGTAGATGACTGAGCTTATTACTTCCCTCAGAAATTACTATTTTTGTCTCAGAAATCTGATTTCAGATGGAAACGACGAACAAATTGCCTTGTATTAGGCAACATCACTGTAACGGTATGCTCCGAGTTAAGGCAAATGGATTTAATTAATCAAGCTCTGTGTACCCAGATTGAGAAGTGCATGCCTTCTGAATGATCTGTTTATATCTTCTCTTATTTTTCCCTTATCACAACTAGTTTTAACATAGCCAACCTCTTTTTTCCCTGTATTTTCCCTAACATGATTATGAAGAGGCATCTGTGCCCTGTGCTGACCACGTGTTGAGTGACTGCTGCTGCCTAATGTAGTCACAAGGTGCAGAAACAGCTCAGTGCTTGGCAGAAGCCGAAAAGTCTGCTGGTGAAATTAGTTTCTCAGCACGATGAAATTATCTATGGCTGTTCTGATCCTGTATGAAACCCTGAAGTTGTGTCAGGTTCTGAAGCGGTTTTAATTTGCTCCTGACACTTGATATATTTCATTTTTGGGACAGCATCTCTCCATGCCAAAGGCAGCTGAACAATTCCATGTTTCAGTGGATACACTCCAAAAGTACTGTTTTCTCACTCTCTCCCTTTTTGCTGGAATCTGCAACAGAGAGATTTACTGCAGATTTCAAACCTGTCAACGCCCAAATGTGTGACACCAGCTCTCAATATATGTGAAAGAGCTAAGCTGAGGGACATGATAATATGCAGCAGGGGAAGAAGAGAGAAGTTCTGCAGAATACATTTTTTGCAGTGCAGAAAACTTTTCTGTAAACGCCATTTTAAAACTGAGCAACTGTTATCAGCCCTTAGTTATCAGGGAGTTAGACAACAGGACAGGAGTCAGGACTTCAGAAATCTCCCTCCTACTAGAAAGTTAGAGAAGTCTGCCTGTGCTTATAGCGTGGTGAGTTTTCTGAGCTGCTTAAATCACAAAACTGAAAGTTATGAAAAAAATGTGTATAACCTCTGACTTCAAGCTGAGGAAGTCTGTGTTTTGGAAATCCCCCACTGTCGTTAAAGAGGAACCTCACCCAGCAGCCCGGCTGAAGCCGGATAGCTGCGACTAAACCGGAAAGTGCAGCTGTGGGTACGCTGGGACTTTCCTCTGCAGCTGCCCAGTTCCATACGATCTTGCCTGGAGTCATGACGCAGCTCTTCTCCCTGGCTCTAGCCCTGCTGCTCTGCACCCTCACCCTCCTCTTCCAAACCTCCCTTTCAGTCCACCATGTACCAGTGCTGCTTTGGTCAACTCAGAGGTAAGAAATCTAACAGTGTCTCTCCACTTCAGCAATTGCTCTGTGTGTGTGTCTGTGTGGAGTATGTTGTATATTATAGCTTGTTGTAAATAACCTCTGGACAATAAAATTACCCACTAAATCAGTTTACCCACAGGCAGTTGAACAGTTGAATTTATCCATTTTTATTTATAATTTTAATGTTCCAAGCAGGGCAGTAAGAAGTAAATGAACTCCGTATTCTTCAAATCTGAAGCAGAAGTGCTTTATTCACCCTAACCTTGACAACTTGTTAGAGTTGTCATGACTTAAAGGCACAGCCTAAGGCAGGCACACAAAAAGGACCTGACCAAAACTCTGTAAGCACCCTTGATCCTTGTACTTCCTAACTTCTGGATCCTGATTTTTCACTTTAAAGATCTTTTAAATGCATATTTTGTAATATAATATGCTGCTGTATGTATAGACATCAGTTATTAGGAACAACTGCAGAGTCTTCACTTTGAATCTGTCTTGAAACAGACCTCTTTTTTTTCCAACTAGGAGTATTATTCATGCAGATTTTAAGGATTTTAATGAATTAGTTGTAGTTTCCAAAGTGCAGCAGCTTGGGCAATGCATCAGCTTCAGTTTGGGTACTGGCGTGCAAAGCTGCCAGAAGACTATGCACTACTTATTCACATGACTGTTTGCACAGGGCATGCACACTGGTATTGTTGGAGTACTCCAAAATACAGTAGGCTGACACCAGAGGTCTGTATGAAAAGGCTCCTGTGGAGCTTATAGGGTCATGAGACCTATTGGATGGGTAAAGTAATGCTCTGTATGGGAACATGGCAACAACAGATCTGCTGTATTCTTTGATTGTCTAAGGCGTGTTTTGGCCCAAGTAAATCACTTGACTCTTTTCTTCTAATTCCCAGATCTCCCACATGTGTAAATTGTAAATCCTCTTGTGGAGAGTTCATCCCATGTCCTCAGCAAACACGTATATAAGCTGTCTGGATCTCAGCTGGGTATTTATTAATTTCTGTAATACAAATAAACTATAACACCAGCAGTATTTGGAATCTGTCAAAATCCATCCGAATGACTTCATAAACTTGGTGCATGGGATAACCCTCATTTTTGCTGTAAGGATGAGCTGCAGTGATGGGGATTCCTGTCGTGTCCCTTTGCTGGTGTGTCCAAGCTGTGAGTGCAATGATGGGTATTCCTGTTGTGTCCCTTGCTGGCGTGCCCAAACTGTGAGTGCTTGGTCAGGGCAAGTTTTGCTTCCAAACTCCTTTGATCATCAACTCATCTGGTCTGAACTTAAGGGACTTGACTGTTTTGTGTCTTCATTACTTTGCTAATTCATGAAAGGTGTTACTCTTTAATTCCCAAAGTGTTACAGAAGGTTACTCTTCTGTAAATCAGTAGAGGAATGAAACCAGTAGCTTCTTGTGACACACTTTCATCTTGTCCCACTGGATTCTCTTCCCTGAGGCTTGAATTCTTCAGTGCATTTGATACACTGTGCATTATCTCACTAGGAAAATAATCAGACTAAACTCATCTTTCATTTATCCTAGTGTAAATATTTTCTTAAGGCAAGTTTGCTGAAACTGTTAGAAGTTAGAAGCTAAATATTAATTTTTTTTTTACAGTTGCTTCTTATTGTGATAATTTTAAGACAGCACTAGGAGAATTCAGAATTTTCATGAACATCATGACTTACATTGATTCAATTGTTCCAGAGGTGTTTCTTTTCTGATTTTTCACATGTGAGGCTTAGTGCCACAGAAAAGTGTTGTATTGGTGGTGTTTCTTTCATATGGATCCTGCACACTGCAGCTTTTTCCCAGCACTAATACTAGCTTTGGCTCCTGGGGAGCCACAGCATACAGGAACCTGCAAAGTCTGATAAACTTTGGTTAGATAATTATTACTTTTTTTTTTTGTTACTGAAATAAATAAATGGATTCCTCAGCAAAGATTTTTTAATATTCTAATTAATTATCTGTTCATTTTATTTAATTCAGGTATATGTACAAGTATTAAACTTCTGTATTTACTAGCAAAGAAAATGTTGGAAAGAGTTCTTAGGATAAAAATGAACCTGAGAATCTGTGCAAAGATTAGTGTGTTCTTTTTCCTCCTTAGTTTATGTACACAACACATCTGTTGTCCATATAAGCAAAATCTTATCAGTTAATATAAAGAAGTCATAACAGCAAACTTTCCCTTGAGATGTAATTAGCAACTTGCTCTACTGCAGATCTTTCAGGTTTGTACAAATCTAGAGCAAGAAAAATCAGGACAGTGAGCTGATTAAACTGGTTTCATGTTCCAGGAATAGGACATTTTCTGGAAGAAGTGCACCTCCTACCATAACCTTTACATTTTTGAAAGGTGAATTTCTTGTGGGACAGAAATGAGTTCTGGTGAAAGTCAAGGAAGAACCGGGAGAGGAGATTTATGTTATTTTATAAAATAAAGTGTTTGCTAACCCTTTAGTCCTTGCTTTACATCTTGGTACTTTGAAGTGATGCAAACTATGCAGTGTGTGATCTATAGTTTCATGTAATCTGGGAAGTACTCTCAAGATTGTAAGGAAGGACAACTAAAGAGGTGCAGAAATTAACAGGGAATTCTGTTCACTTTGTGGAAACATGTCCCACTGGTTTGAAACTTGAGTGATTCATTGATCAACAGAATCTAAGATTCACAGGTCTATTCCATCACCCTCTGCCAGCTTATCTGTTAGAATATGATATTGAACAGCTGAAGGATAATGAATTTTGCACTTCTTTTTAACTAGACAGTGTACATAAAGCCATATGTCAGAACAACTCTAGTAGAAAAATGTAGCACTTTAAATTGTCTTTCTTATACATTATTATTGTACTGTAATAATGCTATTAATGATAATGTTGATGTCAGACACAGATGAAACCTGCATCTGAAAAACATGTGGAACGTGCAAAACATAAAAAATGTGTGATACTAAATCCTTGCAGGAACATAAGTAAATTAAATTTGTCTTTCCTCTAGAAAGAAAAATAAAATCATAGAATCATGCAGTTCTGTACTTTGAGAGAAATGAGACTTCTCTACCAAACAGCAGGTATCCTTCATTGAGCTCAGGAAAATGATGAAATGGGGATAACTCAGTAGGTCATGATGTCCTGCTTTTCACGTCCTAATACTAATATATCAGAGGATATTCTAGAAATTATTTTAGCATGGAAAAATTAAGCTTTATAACAAACTAGCCTTTAAAGTAATATATTCTACTTGCTTTTCAAAGCAGTAAAAATGGAGAAGTTTCTGTTGGATATGATTAATAGGAGAAACTTGATTTAGCCATTTTGACCAATATTCAAAAGAATTTCTTTCTCTCTAGAGTGGTAGCCTGAGGAAATAAATTAATTAAAATCAGCTTTTGTGATTTATCCCTCGTGTCTTTCTTTTGGGAATGATTTTTGCCTGCAATCATTGAAAATGCATTAATACCCTCATTTATGCTGTGTTTAGTTTGGAAAACAAATCCAAATCTTTTCAAGGTCCAGCGGGAGCTCTGACAAACCTGGTCTGCTGGGAGGAGTTTGTTGAAAAATCTGCTGAAAGAAGGTATAAATAAAAAGGATACAGTGGAAAAAGAAAATAATTTTAGCTGCAACTTTATTAGAATTCTGTGGAGGTAATGAGTGCTAACATGCTTGAGTAGCTTTTTGATTTTTTCTTTCTGTGCTGATGAGTTTTCATTCTACTGCTGCTAATGGTAATTAGTGACATGTGACCTTTGTGATTAAAAGAGGTATTTGAAGGTAATTTCAAATTTTTTTTAATTAGCTTATTTTCTTCTCCTAAAGCAAGAGGGAGAAAATATTATTTCTTAAATGGTAGTCATGAGGTGAGTGAAAAATAAAACTGGCAAGAGTGACTTGAGGAAAGAGTTCAGATGCCAGCTACAAAGCAAGGGAGACCCACATCCAGGAAATCTTTGCTTCCATCGGAAATAAGAAAGCACTTAAATGCCAGTTCTGCCTAGAAAGAGCTCAGCATGCTTAAATTTGTTGTCATGTTGGAGTAGTTAGGGACCAGAAAGCAAAATGCCAAGCTAAGCTTTTCTTTCCTCACTTTCTGTAGGGCATTTTTTAGCTGTTGGAGGAAAGAAAGAGCAGCTGCATTTCACTTTTCCTTCTTTTTAGGCAGTGGGAGATGCATACATTAGCAGAGATGCTCGTCATTATGAGCCTCCACGTCTGAGGACTCAGGGTGTTCTATAGAGGAGAAGTTGAGTCTGATGTGCTGGGCATGCAGATGGAGACTGCACGAGGCATCTTTGGACATGAAATTTTGTGTGAGCAAATCAATAGCAGCAATCAATACACGTGTCAGCCTGCTGCCTATTTTTTTCCTATGCCATCCCTTTCTGATCCTTTGCTGCCTGCTCGAGGTGAAGAGTTCAAAGGGGTGGACCCTTTTGCATTCATTAAGGCAGACCTTCAGGTCAATCATGATGCGGTGTCTGTGGCAGTCCCTTATCTTCATTTCGCTCTGCAGTTCCCAGTAAGTCAGCTAGTAAAACATGCTGGCATTTCTTGTCTGAACCCTGATGAGAATATCGTTACACCCAGCTGACAGCAGCAGCCCGTTTCATGAGAGGGGTAGCCTTGCCTACTTCTGTGCTTGGTGCTCAGCAAACTATTTAAAAGGAGCAAAATAAATGTGTGTGTAAAATGGTGAATATAAGTATTAGCCAAACACTGCACTCCAATAGAATTATAAACTAATTGATACAGAATTCTTTTTTAAAAATGCTGCTGCAATAACCAAAGTTTACTACTTGGAAGCAAAAAAGTCTCACAGAAGATAGCTAATGAGAGCTGCTTGAAGGAACAGGGAATAACTTAGAAGTAGATTATGGTTTAAAACAGGGTCATTAAATTTCCAAAGCTTTGAGTTCACAACAGAAGCCTTTACCATTATGCTTCTGCAAATAACAATGTTTTGTTTCATGTGCTTTTTGTTATCTGTTATTTTTATTTACAGACCCTAAAAGCTGACAAAATCTTTCTCCTTTTTTCTAATATTAGTAATGAAATATATTTATTTAATTAGATTTTAAAATTAAATATACCAAGATGTTCACTATAATTTTCTTTCAAAGAAGCCAATCTTTAACATCCTTAATCTAGTATATCTTGTTTTCCTTTAATATAATTAATGTTATGAATATCACCATTAACATCGAGGCAGCCATACAGTGTATAAATACAGTATGGAAGTCAGTCAGTCAGAATTTTGGGACAGTTTAGTGTTTTCAACTGTCTTACTCTTAAAGATTATACTTGGGTATTTAAGATTGTGAGGTTTGACTTTTCTAGAAAATTGAGGCTTGACTGTTGCAATTTCTAAGTTGTTTGGCTTCATAAATATAAATTAATATGAATGTCCAAACATAAATTGACAAATTAAGATTCTGAGCAAGATGAGGAAAATATCAAATAATAATTTCTACCAAATAGAAAAAAAATCTTTCCTGCACAGCAGAGTTTACTTCTACAGCCTGAAAAGTGACAGGCAGAAGATCGACTAGTATTTAACAACTGCAACATCTTGTCCTGAAAAAGCATTCCATGTGTGTTCTTTAATACTCTCCCAAATCCCAAACCCTGAAAGGAGTGAGGTGCTTCTACCTCTGCCATGGGTGCAGTTGGACACTTGTGATTCATCCTTAGTAATCTTTGTTGGAAACACTGGGAATTCTTGATGTAACTTTTCTATGAAACAACAGTGTAAATCCCACTCCCTATGTTCATCACCCCTGTTCTGACCCCGTCTTAAGAGACTGCGAAGATCATTTTCATTCATAAAAGCATGCTGTGCAAAGGTAATTTTTGAAGTGCTTTTGGGTTAGAAAATTTAATAAGGATCTCAATTTCACCAAATGGCAATCATGTGATAGCTGATGCTACAGCGCACAGCAGTTCTCTTTATTCTGTTTTTTTGTAATCAGAGCCTTTTAGAGGATCTGGAGTACTCAGTTTCTCAGGCCTCAGCAAATGATGTTTGTCTGTGGAAGATGAGAGAATGATCTTCTAGCCCTGTGATTTTTTACAGAATAACAATATTACCTCAGTCAAGACACCCAGGACCAAAATTTTTATAATAAATTTTGTGCCTGCAGACCCATGCTGCATACTTTTAAAATCCTAATGAGTTGCTAGAAGATTGATGCCAGCTCTTGTTTAGCCCAAAACTTGTTCTGGTAGGAGTAAAACTAAATAGATTAATTATTTCTCTCTCCAGTTATCACACTGACAGACTGGCTAAAGAATCATATACTTGCCTTGGTGCCTTGAGCTGTTCTGTTCAGAAGAGCTGTTTCTGGAAAGGTGCATTTTCTGAGCTGCTTGTGTAGATTGGCTCTTTCATCATGGAGTTTATACCTTGTTACAATAATACTGAGAAGCCACTTTTACTTAGCAAAACATTTCTGGAAAAATACTGGTTTTACTTGTGGTCTAGCCCTAATTCTCCTCTCTGGCCTCCAAGATGTCTGGCAGGATGTTCCTTGAGAATTTTCTCTGAAGATTTTCAACATGTTTTGCTTCATTCCATTTTAGTATTTTGAAAGATATAACTGTGCTGTTGTACAAAACCAAGAAATTAGAGAGAGACAATTACCTTGATTGGACCAGTTTAATTTCAGTTCATGTAATATGGGAAAAATGGGCAAGTTCTTTCCCTCTTCAATAGAATGAAGGTAAAATGTGCTGTCTACCTGAAAACCCAGAGATGATTACGTCATTACCTGCTGCTGGATATTCAAAGAGAGTAGTGGTGCCATCAATGGAGCAAATTTTATGGATAAAATTTTGTTTCATTGTAGATCACAGTGGAATCCAGACATCACTTTGCATGAAGGACACATTGTCTCAGCACAGGAACTGACTGTACTCTTGAAACCTCTTTTGACCCTGAAGTCCAGAAACCTCATCTTGTTCCTCCAAGACACAGTATGTGACATTAATTCCCTTTCTCTCACCAATGCCAAGTGCAAGCCTGTACCTAAATGAGAGGCTATGGTTCCTCATCCACCTCTCTCTTTGTTTTTCAGCTTAGTGTTGAAGATTTCACATACCTCAGTGAATTCTACGGTGACAAGAATCCATTTCAAAATGTTCAGGCAAGCATTTCTCTCTTTTATTTCTTTATATGAAGTATTTATTATTAAAAATATATAGAAAAAATGCAAACAATAATTGGGTAAATTGAACTGGATTGTGGCAGTTTTCTTGTTTAAATTATTTATTGAGATTATTTGAGTTTAAATAGTTTAAACACGTTAAAGGAAATCTACTGAGTCTTTGGAATTAATATGACTGTGTTTTGACTCTGTTCTGAAGAAGGAAAGAACTTACAGGAATTAATTCCTTATTCCCAATTTTCAGAATTTAAAACTATTTATTTTCATGGAAATTAAAGCTCTTAGCTCCTGCAGGAAATTTACTTTTATATTTGACTGTAGTTAATATATGACTAGGTGCTGGATTGCTTTAATCTAAATGAAGAGAAACCATTTTACTTGGAGATTTGAAATGAAATCCAGCCACTGAATCTAAGACAGAGTCGTCCTGAGGTGAATAGGAACTTCAACTTATCTTCTCACTCAGAAGATTTACAGATTTTTTGCATGTTATACTTGCACAACACTTAACTGAGATGTAATTAAACAAAGGAAGTGTTGACACATGGAAGTCACAAGGCATTCCTGTAGGCAGAACAGGATGAACAGAGCAATTATTAATGTGACAGTTATCAGAGCACATGAGGAAGTGTAAATTCCCAAGCACCACACAGGAAGTTGTATGTGTCATTAAATACATAAATATTCACATATTACCTGTCTCTACATGAGTACTATCTATAAACCTTACATTTCTTTGTGTCAGTGATTCTGGAGATTTTCAGCTCTCTCTTTGACATACAACAGCATTTTAACACGGATGCTGGAACAAAACTAACTATTCAGAGTATGTAGAGGGGTTTTCTGAGGAACTAAGGACAGTAATAATAATTTTTAGTGTGAAGATCCGGAGTAGCACCCACAGATATAACCAGATGTACTGGTACTTCTTCAATATGCCTTATCTTCTCTGGATTTAATATCTCAGCAAGGCTGAGTCTGGAGCAAATTTTGATTCTGCCTGACTGCAAAGCTGGTTTGATTATATAAGCTGTGTGAAATGTGCTTGTGACACTTCAAGCTCCTAATGATGTGGTAGTCTTATATATGCAGACCCTGGATGTTTAAAAAGACAGATGTTAAAGTATTTAAAACTTTCTTATTTGCCTTGTAAGTAGGAATACATTGGCACTGTATGTAGAACTCATAGCCACAGGCTAGAGATGAATCCAGAGATTGATTGGTTTAGAAATCGAGTTCTACACTGAGTGGAACAGGAACCTATGAAATAAATCTTTAGTCCTCAAACCAGGACAATCTGGCACAGCAAAGATTTAAACCCTGGTTTTCAACAAGCTGAATTAATGTCAGTAACAGTTTGTTTGCTTTCTGACCTTGCCTCTGTTCCCTTTATGTCTCAGAGCTGAGAAATTTTTTTGTCATCACAGAAGCTTCAAAACTGGAAAGTTTACTTTGATACATTGCTCAGCTTAACTCCAGCACTTCTTAGATTGGTTCTATTGTACTTGGTGATCTGAATACTTTTCTAGCATAGTTTTGTGAGTGTGAGGTGCTGCAACTTGAGTGAAGGAATATTACACTCATAAACTGAGTATTTCTTTTTTGCTTAGGTGCCCATCTGGATAGTTTTGTCAATATCTCTTGCACAGATTTGTAGCTTCTAGGGTCAGAAAAGATCCTTCTATACATCCAGTTCCATCTTGAACATAACAGAGGCTACAAAAATTTGCTCAGTTGCACTACAGCTACTTTGGGAAATAAATCCGTTCTAAATCATGCTATGACAGACTCTGTCATAATATTCACAGAACCCAGGACAAATTGAAGGTCAGATATGATTTTTCTCCCTGGGGAAATTAGAATCTTTGATGTTGGATAATCACAAATTTTCATACTTTCACGCTGTGTTGCACAAGTGATTCATTACGTTATAATAGATATCGCATGTAGCTTCAGCATCTTCCTTTTGAACTTCAGAAATACAAATTTATTCACAAACATAAACTGATATCTGCATGTAGCAGCATGTTGTACTATGACAAGAAGGAGGTGTTATTTGTAAATAGGCTTGAAAAGCTCTGTTGAGCTACATTAGCAGTTGTTTTGAGCTTTTTTTTTTT
>VZTY01002615.1:203676-321025 GCA_013400935.1 Turnix velox | reverse complement strand
CTTCTTCAGCAATATTTCACTTAGCTGCAAAACATTTTATTAGTTAGTACCTCAGATCATTTATCATTAAAATCATAAATATCATAAAATATCTTTATGCATACATTTGCTGGTACAGCGTAAAAGTCTGTAAGGCTAATAATAATTGGAGAGTTAAAATACAACAATAACAACTTTTTTTTGCAGTTCTCACTGTGTGTGGAAACAGATGTGGTTCCAAATCTGTTTGAATAGATCTTTCTTCTTTATACATAACCCACAGAACAGAATGCTGCAGAAAATAAATGCAATACAATTTAATATTTTAAATTACATAGTCACAGGTAAAAGATAAAGATTTTAAAAAATCTCTTCTACATGGAAGAGTTTTCCTACCTTGGATGTATGCTCTCAGATAATTTCAGAGTCAACGCAAAGACATTTCTCTCAACTTATTATAGTATTATCTATCAGTTTTCATGCCAAACATCAACTAGTTCAAAACAATGAGTATGACTGTCCAAGCACAGTGTTATCATTGTGCAACTACTTTCCTTCAAGATGGCTAGAAATACGGTTAGATCTCCCACACCTACTTTCAAAAACACCTGAATGGTGATGCTTGGTAAACAAAAGTAAAGTCATCATACTTTCCTTCCAGGAAATAGTAAAAATTCTTCTCAAAGACTTGTGAACAAATTCAGTGCTTTCAGCTCTGTTTTAATTCCTGTATTTACTCTTTTATCAGTCTAGCAAATCTAGCGGTATTCTCTGCAAAACATTTCCTCATGAGCATCTATAGAAATGTGCAAATAATTATCCTTTGCCCAGGAAGAAAAACATGTAAGCAATTAGAAAGAACCAGAGCAGGTCAGAAAAGTGGTAGACAGCTAGAGAAGAAGCAACAAGGAAAAAGAGTAGGAGGAGAAAAGTGTTAGCAAGACTATAACACTTGCATCAATTCAAGGGGAGGAGAGGGAGTCTATAACAACTCAAATATTTGAATGTTAGATCAAGTGTCAGACTCAGTCTAGGCTTAGTGTAGAAAAAAATCAAGCGAAGTTAACAAACTGTAAACTAGGACTCAATGAAAAAATATCTTCAAATATTCATGTTAAACATGGGGTACATTGCTTTTGATCATTCCCAGGTGTCCATCTTGCATTTTCATTTCCTGAATATTACAAGTTTATTTTATTATCAAGAAAAGCCTTTAAAAAGAAGGTTTTGACTATGCAAGTTTCTGATTAATGGAATAGAAATGTTTTTGTATGCATTTCACTGACATATTTTCATCAGAAAATCTGCTATGGGAATTATAAATAAATTGATAGATGGCCTGATTATCTGAGCTGGTTCACTCTGAGCTGTTTGATTTGTAGTTTGAGTAGAAAGTTCATAATATGACATTTGCTTATGTGTGTCTGGAGCTTTGTAGATCGTGAAACATGGATCTTTCTTTCATTAATAGTTACAGATTGGACACTTGTCTGTACTGTGTGTCGTACACCAGGATGTAAACAAAAGAAGGTTATTTATTATGCTAAGTGTGACTCAGTACTGTGAATAGATCTGCTGGAGCTTGAAGAGTTTGATACTGATCCTTGTCATCTCTGAGGGCATTTAGTTAGAGGGTCATCTGATGAGCTTCATAACTTGGGTCTCCAATAGATTCTCACCTTGAGAAGTGATTTAACTATCTCTTCTTTATCACTACATGTGTGGAAAAGACAGTAAGAATTTGATGTCCCTGAGCTCGTTAAGCTTGTCCCAAGAAGGTTCAGGAGTAAGAACAACACGTGTCCCTTTGCTACCCCTTTCCAGACCAGTCTTCAGCCAGCATCAGGCTGGTGAGAACTCATGTAGTGTTTACCATGGTAATTCCTCATCCTGAGTATTAAAGTAAGGAAACATTAAAAAAAAAATTGTATTTCATTCTTATGCCAGTAAAAAAACTGTTCATATATTCATTTCAGGAAATTCTTCGATCTTCTCCATCATCTTTGGTTTTGCCAGCTGTTGACTGCAAAGCTACCAGGGAGCTTCTGAGCTTTCTTCAGGAGTCAGGAGAGTGGAAGTTAACAAACATAACTGATTTTGATGTCTCTCAGCTGGAATTGAATACATCTAGATCGAACTTAGTGGTGGTTCAGCTACAACCACTTGTCAGGTAGGAGCTTGTCACAAAAAAACCAGACCAATGTGTGTGCATGATTGTAAAGCTTTTGAAAATGTCAGTTGTATTCAGGAAAGCTTAAAAGCAAACCGTTAGCTTACAGAGTCAGCAAAGTTATTTTTCATGCGATGATGAATTCAGTATTTCTTAAAATCCCCTAATGAGCTTATCAGGTGTAATAGAAGAATTACGTTGAGAAAGTCAGTCATGCATTTCTATTTTGTCTGCCTCATTATATGAGAACAAAGGGACAACTATTAAAAATAAATGGCAACATACTTTTAGCTGAAAGACTGTATTATTTTATGCAACACATGATTAACCTGCAGAATTAATTGCTAGAAGGCATTCCAGGGATCAAAGAAACTGGCAGAATAAATAGGCAAGCAAATAAACAAAAAGACAAACCTGAAGTTAATATGAATAAAGAGACCTGTTTTCATCATTCTACAAGGAGGAGAAGGGATATGATTCTTATTTCCAGGCTTGTGACAACTCTAATCTGAGAGGTCTAAAAGATAGAGGCTTCTTTCAGGTGAATCTATATTTAGAAAAGGTAAGGCATGGATGTATCAAATCCCAATACTCATCTTCTCCTGCCCTTTCTTCTTCCGAGCCTGTTACTTGGGCATTTTTACATGTTGGTATGTGGTGTGTGCACCAGTGGATGCGAAGGAAGTGCAATCATAGCTCTGTGTCACTACCCAAAAAAAAAGGATGATAACCTGTGCTGGTTTGGGCTCAGGACCCCTCCCCAGCAACAGATGGCCTCCCCTCCTCTCTCTGAAGAGAGGAGAGGAAGGAATGAGGAGATTTGTGAGTTTAGAAGAATTCCAAACTACTTTAATAGATAATGAAATAATAGATAAAATTAAAAGGAAAAGATAAAAAGGTATACAATATTTACAAAACCGTATCAAGCTCCCGGGATGATGATGATGTCCCCAGCAGACGCAGGAAGAATCCCCGGCTGGGGCCAAGTCCACTCAGGAGCTGGATGCCGGATTCAGGAGTGCTCAGATCAGGATCAAAGGCAGAGTCCTTCCCTTGGGCCAAAGAGAGCAGTCCGAGGATCGAGGGGGGCGAGAAGAGAGCTGACCCCCCAGTCCCTCAGCTTTTATGTACTGCGCATGATGCAGATGTGATGGAATACTCCTGTTGGTCAATTTTTGGTCACCTGCCTTGTTCGCCCCTCCTTGCTGGTGGGACTTCTCTATGTTCTTCTGTTTCCAGCCCCCCCGGTGGGGTGGCTGACAAACATTCTGACCTTGATCACCATAGTGAATAATGAAAATAAGAGCTTCTTGCATACCACTCCCTGGTCTTATCAGTCTGGGAGTGAACAGTGTCTGAAAAATGTGCAGTTAATTTCAAAGTTTAGTCAGACAGAAGATGCCTAGATGAAAAGTAAAGTTACAAACTAGAAAATTAACCCTATTTTACCCAAACCAGGACATAACCATTTTAGGGAGCTTGCGTACACATGTCAGACAAGGGAACAACTCCAAATGACAAGTTACACAGAGATTCATTAAAATCAAATCAATAGTCAGGCTTCTCTGCAGCTAGGGAATCATGAGGGGTTCAAGAAACCAGCTGCAGATGTGCTCCTTGTATTATAAATGTATTTGTAGAAGAAAAGAGATGTAAAAAGAAGATGAGAGAATGATGGAGGGACCAATGCTTACAGTAATCCTTTTAACTAGTAATTTTATTTGTGCATTTCTAGTTCAAATTGTTCTTTCCTGTAAGAGAATTTATTTTTCTTCTGCTCTTTTTGTAGTGGTTTAAATGAGATTTCTGTCCTGGAAGCAATTGCTGAAAATGGTAAGCAATATGACCAAGATACAACCAACATAATGTCCTATAACCATGTGTTTTCACTTGACCAGACTGCATTTTTGAGTTCCTCAGTTTTTCTGTAATATGAATATTTAAAGATTTTCTTTTCCCCCATCAATAGGACTTAGAGGCAGTCAGTTATCAAAGTGCTGAAGTACTGAGTGTCTGATTCAAAATCTACTGAAACATATGTAGCCTGTACTGATGTAATGCTATTTCCCCTTGCTTCATGCTTGGGCTTTTGCTCATTCTCTGAGATACTTCAGTTCAGAGTGCAAATCATGCATGCCACACAGTTCTCGCTACCTCCTTGGATCTCCTCTTGCACATTAGCAACTGGAGGTGTCAGACTCATCCATCTGATTGAAGGTCTTGGTCTCAAGAGAGGGTATCTGGATTAATAGGAAATGTTCTTTCATAATCTTTGTGTTGATGCCATTCACAGCCTGTGATTTTAGAAACTTCTATTGATTTGACAGGTATCAAAGACTACTTGTTAAAGTGAATCTATATATAACACTGTAATAAAACTTCTAGACTAATATCTGTCCAGCAGAGATATACACCAAAGAGGCAATGAATAACATCTGGGTTTTGCTGTGCTTTTGCTTATTATTCTGAATTGGAGACTGTACCCAAACCAGGACAAGTCACAGTAGTGCTAGATACAGGGACGTATAGTGTAGTGTACTATTACTCTAGTATAATTAAATGATGGCACCAATGCCTATGACTAGTTCTGCCCAGAGCTGCAAGAATCAGAAGCAGATTTGAAAATTAGGGTTTTACATTTATCAAGTCATGTAGTATTTTCTTGCTCCATATTATCTAAAATAAAATCACAAAAAACCATCTGCAAAAATAAAAAAAAGCAAAGAAAGCAAACAACTTTCAGTGGAACCACTCTAAAATCACTCTAACAGCAATATTACCAACTGGTAATGCCTCTTGTTGCATTAGAGAGCCTGGGGTGACTAATGTTCCCATGTAGGCACATAATTGCTTTAAAGTATGGTGGACAATCTGGGCGATTTATATGGAGAATATGCAAATGCATCATAAGTAAGGTATAATTTTTATCACAACCAAACAGATCTGTATCAACCCTGTTGTCATAAGGGTGTTCATAACAGCTTCTCTGAATGAAGGAATTGCCTCTAGAACTTTCCCAAAGGCAAGAGTTTTAGATGTTACTGGTAACTATAGTTACAGGTAGCTCCTTACTGAAGTGAAATGTAAACAACTTGCAATTTCATAAAGCAATTGGTTGCCTTGATGAAAGAAAAAACAAAGGAAATATATGCATTTTTCTATGTATTATTCTTTTTACTCAAATTTAATCTGAGGATGATGAGTATTTCCTGTGAGCTGCACTCTGTGCAGTACAAAACCAACATAATGTAGTAACTTTGACCTCCGCATTCAATGTAATTAAACGAGCAGTGAATAAGTTGTTTTTCTGAGTAAGTCTGTTTCTTAAAGTAGATCTTTTTACAAATAATAATTTAGAAGGAAAATTTACATACCTGTGATCCTTGACTGGTGTGAGGAAATAAATTCTTTTAAAACCCTGCAGATGAAGCATTGCTTGCATTTTTACAAAAGCAAAACATTTTACTCAGAAAACCATAATTACTGTAAATAGAAGAGGTTAAAGGATGGTAAAACTAATATAAGCTCTATTTCTGTAAAATATAGCCTCAAAATCTAAGAAAGCTGCATGTCTAGGCTATAAAATACCCATTTACCAGAGTGGTACATGAATGAGAAGTGAGAAGTTGTTGAGAATGGAGCCCTTGTAACAATGCTAATAATAGTTCTTGATTCATAACTATTATAGACTTTATCTTAAGCAGATGTTAATATTTCTGCATACAGCTTGAAAAGTATTATAAGTTGTAAGTATTTGTCATAACTGCCTGAGGTTGCAGAACTAAACAAGGATCTTCTGTATTTGGACCTCCTACAAGGATCATCTCTTTGTTTCTTCCATTTCCTTCTTTTTTTTCAGAAGTATTCTACCATATTTCTCCTCTAACTTCCCCACAATGAACAGAAAAAAATCCTGTTGAGGGTGCATAATCAGGCCTTAAATTCATTGAACAAAAAAGAGTGTTGCTTCCAGCGGGGCGCATATCGTGTCCCAAACTGAGCACTAGTTTTTTGGTATCGCTTCTCGGTGACTGGTTCTGTACCCTTTCAGATTCTTAGAAGAATTCTGCTTAAGCTGGTCACTTGACTAACAGTATACATATCCTGCGTTCATCACTTGAGTCATTTTTTTCTGCTCTTTCTTTTAAATGCCTGAAGTTCAACCTTTCAGATTGCTATCACTTTTTCAGTTTTAAAAACACTCCTTTGTCTGTGCTGTTGCAATGTGTTTTGTTTGCATCCTCTCACTGAAATTGAGCATTCTTCAAGATGCTAAAAGTGTCTTATCCCATTTGCACCTATTGACATATAAATTGTATGAGCACCCAAATCACTTAAATAAACTAAATATACTTAAAAGTCTAGCTCATTACTTCTCCTACTATTGTATGATTTTAGCTTTCCCAGCTTACAGTTTGTTAAATTATGCATTTCTATTTATAGACAAAATAATTGGAAGACTGACCATGGATCTGCAGGAACAAGGAATTCATTTTTCAGTGATTTATACTGCAGTGAGACCTTCAAGGGTGAGTAATCTTCAGGGCCTAGAACTGTCAGATTTTTGGCATCTAACAACTTAATGTTTACAGAGGAATGCTGTAGATGATTTTCAAGATTACACAAGCAAGCAATCCGTATTAAATGAGGCTTTACACCAAACTGATTGCATGAACTTTCATGTACAATAGCTATATCACATGGCTATTGAAGTTAATACTCTTCTCAGAGACCATAAATCTGTCCTTGTCTTTAGAATTTACGGTTATTTTTAAAGATTTTAATTTTAGATTTTTTTCCGGTTTTCCAGTAAGTTCTATGTGAAATCTTATTGAGCTTCCAAGTGTAGCTGATCAGTAAAGATAGAATGATTTTAATTAACTCAAAGCTACTAATGTATCCATTTTAAAATTAACTGTTTTCATTCCTCTTAGTCAATACTTGATTTTTACAACAGGGAGGTGAGTATTTCACCCTTGCTGACAGATTATCGTTTGTAGATCACTTCACAACAGCAATTAGCAATGCACAATAGTTATTAATCTCTTTTGTATGACATACAGTTTGTAATCAACAAATAGACACATTTTAATGGGATTAAATGGGAGACAGTCATGCCATGAGGAAAACAGAATACACCAAGAAGACACAGAATACATCAAGAAGAGAGGCTTATGAGGGATGGGCTGTAATCCTAAAAATCAGCAGCATTTAAACATACCACCCTGCCTTTTAAAAAATACATTTAACAAAGGTCCAAAATAAAAATGCAAATTATTTAGCTGTCTAGATCTTTGCTGCTTGAAATTAAAGGAGCATGGGCATTATTAGCTGAAAATTGCTTTTAGAACAATTGGAATGAAGAATATTTTTAATTAATGAAAGAATTGGTGTCAAGAGAAGAATTTTTCTGTGCAATTTGTAAAGTTTTTTGAATTTTAAATCTATTCATATTTCAACAGGCTTTCTAAATTAAAGCGACTTAGTTTGAGCAACTGGAGCACTTTTAAATAATTAAAGCAACACATTTTAAGATGTTCTGCATTTAAAAAAAAGCAATTTAAACTTTTCTTAATTCTGTAAATTCAATGCCATATAAAACCATTTGAAGTACTTTTTTCCCCCACAGTAACTTTATTTCAGTTCATTCAAGGTTATTCTCTTCTGCAAAGAGCTGGGAAAGGCAAAAGAGAAAATACCTTTGAGGGTTCATGGGTCTGTATATTTGCATGTAACCTCTTCTTAGTACCAGTTGCATATCCTTCACTGTGCTTGAGCTGCAGAAGATGTGAACTGTTTCATAACCTTAAGCTAAAGGACAAACTCCCTTTGCTAAAGCTATAAAGAATACATTCCATGATCTAGAACTTACAGGGTCACTCCCCAGTGATAACCCTATAAATATGGGTAGCCTTTGATTGCATGAGAAAAGAGTTTATTTTACTTAGTACATTTGAAAATCAGAAGCAATCACCTAGTATAATACATGTACCTTAATTAAGTTTATGCAATGAAGCTCCTAAAACCTGGGGCTGTGAAATACTTGTCTCCCAAGCTCTCCCTCCTTGGTGTTGGACAGTTAATGGCTTCAGTAGCACCATCCTTGTTATATTTGAGAAATGCATATATTGGAAAAGATTCCAGACTGCCATTGTCTTCACAGACAGTGAATTAGACAGAATGCAAAACTCTCCTATGACTTTTCTGATTTGTTGAGGAGCTGTTCAGTTTAGTGAGAGCAGCTACAGTTCCCTTTGGGCTGGTATAATTACCAGTTAGTTACTCCAATGCACAATGGAGATCTGTTAGGTCTATTTCTTGTTGTATTCCAGTTTCAACACTTGAAGCTGTAAGACAAAACAGAAGCTGTTTGGTGCCCTATATGAGATGGTTTCACTATCTGATGATCCTTTCAGAGGATGTCACAACACGTCACAAAAGAGCTGCCTTCTTCCAAGGTAGCTACCTCATGCTTGTGGCTCTTGCTTTTAAAATGCTTTGCCTTCAAGGTCTGTCTGAGTTGGGCAGGCATTGAAAGAACGGCTTGTATCATCTAATTCTGGAAAAGGGAAATATAAATCTATGTATCTCAAGTTATCAGCCTGGATTCTTTTTACAATTAAGACTTGTTATGGCATGGTCCTTCCAACCTATTTTGTAGGATGAGATTAAACTCATATTCATAATCTTTGTCTCTGACAACCATAAAGGCAGTTTTCATGATTATGCTATTTCTTGACATAAACAACAGACAGATATTAGTCAGACAGCTCTCACTCAACATTTCTCATCTTCTTTTCCATTAAAACATAGAAATTCAGCCCAAGAGTCTCATGCCCAAAGATGTTTTTCCCTTTGAAACTCATTTGATATCTTATTTTTTCTTCAGGATAATCAAATCTGCAGTCCTTGCTCCACTCTAACACCAGGCGTTCTCATTAATACATGAATTTTTGTGTTCTTGGAGGCTATGATCAAAGCTTGTGCTTGCTGCTAGTTAGTTTTTTTGACCTGTGGTTGGAATGCATTATTTCACCTGTGGTGTAAATTGGAAAGGTGAATAGTCTCCAGTGACTGATGGGTAGATATCCTTCAAATCACGCACCTCATCAAGTTTCCCATCCTCTAGATTCTTGTGGTGCCCATGTCACATTTTTACAATTTTTCTTCTGAAACTTCTGAAAGATAGCTTTATAGTTGTTATCTCTTCCCAGATAGACTGAAGGCTGAGGAATCAACTATTGCAAAAAGGAGATTTATGGCTACTTCCCAGCAGCTATTCATTTTGCTGACTCCGCTTTCTACACTGCCTTCATGTTTTCAGAGGACTTCAGCTACTGTGGGCTTCTGGCTGCTTCATTCTATAAGCTGTCTGCTCTAGTTAGTGTTTAAGTGTGTTGAGTCTTTTCTGCTATTCAGAGCCAAGCAATATGAGTGAGTACTGTCCAGAGGTGGATGAGGGGAGAGTTGAGAGTTTTTGGGTGAGAATTTAAGGGGCAAGTTGGAATGGATGATACTGCTGTGGGGATCGGGGTGAGGAAGTCAATGAGGCCTTCTACAGGCAGCTGAGAGCAGCCTTGAGAGTACAGGCCCTGGTTATTGTGAGGGATTTTAACTACACAGATATTGGCTGGACGGCCCACTCAGCCACCCAGCCACAGTTCAAGAGGTTCCACCAGAGCATTGATGACAACTTCCTGATGCAAATGGTGGATGAACCAGCTAGGAAACTAGTGCTGCTGGATCTTATCCTCACTAACAAGGAGGGTCTGGTTGAAGTGGGGAAGGTTGAGGGCAGCCTTGGTTACAGTGACCATGAGATGGTGGAGTTCAGGATCTAATGTGGTAGGAACAAGATAGCAAGCAGAATCACAACCCTGGACTTCAGTAGGGCCAACTTTGGCCTTTTCAGGCAATTGCTATGTTAAATTCCATGGGGCAGGATACTAGAAGGTAAGGGAGTCCAAGATAGCTGGTTAGCATTCAAGGACTGCTTCTTCCAAACTCAAGATCATCCTAACAGGTAGGAAGTCAGGAAAGGGAGCCAGGAGACCTGCCTGGTTAAACAGGGAACTGCTGATCAAACTCAAATGGAAGAGGGCAGTCTGCAGGTCATGGAAGAAGGAACTGGCCACTGGAGAGGAATATAGGACTGCTGTCAGAGAATGTAGGGAGGCAACTAGGAATGCTAAAGCCACTTTAGAAGTAGGCCTTGTCAAGGACAAAGGAATGGCTTCTTTAAATACATTGCAAATAAAACTTGAACTACAGGCAATGTGGACCTTCTGATGAATGAGGTGGGTGCTCTTGTGACTGAAGATACAAAGAAGGCAAAGTTACTGACTGCCTTCTCTGTGTCTGTCTGTACCACTGGAGGCTGTCCTGAGGAGCATCACACCTCTGAGACCCAAGAGGAAGTCAGGATAAAGGAGGAGTGTACCTTGGTTGATGAGTATTCGCTTAAGGACCAATTAAGCAATCTGGACATTCACAAATCCTTGGATCCTAATGGGATGCATCCAAGCGTGCTGAGGGAACTGGCAGAAGCCATTGCTAGGCCAATATCTATCATTTTTGGTAAGTCCTAGGGAATAGGAGAGGTGCCTGAGGATTGGAGGAAAGCAAATGTCACCCCAGTCTTCAAAAAGGGCAAGAAGGAGGACCCAGGTAACTATAGACCGGTCAGCCTCACCTCCATCCCTGGAAAGGTGATGGAGCATCTTATCCTTGGTGCTGTCTCTAGGCTCATCAAGAATAAGTGGGTCCTTAGGGGCAGTCAATACGGATTCACCAAGGGGAAGTCATATTGGACCATCCTGATTATTTTTTACAAAGACATAACAAGGTAGATAGATGATGGTAAAGCAGTGGCTACGGTGTACCTTGACCTCAGTGAAGTATTTGATGCTGTCTTCCACAGCATCCTTGCAGCTTAGCTGAGGAAATGTAGTCTGGATGATCAGGTAGTGAGGTGGGCTGTGAACTGGCTGAAGGAAAGAAGCCAGAGAGTTTTGGTCAATGGGACAGAGTCTAGCTGGAGGCCTCTGTCTAGTGGAGTCTCTCAAGGATCAGTACTGGGACCAGTACTATTCAATATATTCATCAATGACTTAGATGAGGAACTAGAGTGCACTGTCACCAGGTTTGCAGGTGACATGAAACTGGGAGGAGAGGCCAACATGCCAGAAGGCTGTGCTGCCATCCAGCAAGACCTAAGCAGGCTGGAGAGCTGGGTGAGGAGAAATTTAATGAAGTACAAGAAAGGCAAGTGTAGGATCTTGCATCTGGGCAAGAACAGCCCCATGTATCAGTATAAATTGGGGACTGAGCTATAAATTGGGGACTAGAAAACTGCTCATTAATGCCATTTGCAGGACTTTGGGTTAAGGAATTAATATCCTCATGCATCCTCGAATGTAGGAATTGCCTTATTAATGTATTTTTTACATTTGAAAGAGCTATCATAGTTTGACACAGCATAACAAAGCATTAGTCCCCCCAGCCTAAAAGAGGAAACTGTAGGAATTCCTCATACTCTGTCTTCTCCTCTCTCTACTTATAGAATTAATTATAATAAAAAATAAAATTTAGCTTGTAGGTAAAGAACATGCTCTTAATTATTTTCTAGCTAACTCAGTGGCTGGATTTTTTTACTTAATAGAGGTAGAGTCTTTTTAAATAATTACAAAAAAGCTGCTTGAAGCTGGTTGAAGCCAGTTAGTTGAAAAAAAGTTAGAAGAAAAATAAATGAACAAACATTGAGTGAAATTAAGTTGGAAAATGAATGCTAAGGATGTGAGAAATGCTTGTTAGCAATTCTGAATGATTCATTGTATGTGTTAGTGGAGAATTCAGGGAAAACTAGTATCTTATATTTAGCCCTAAACTTTGCACTAGGGCATTAAAATTCAGTTTCTTCAAATATAATTGGTGATTATTGACCTCACAGGGAAATGAGTGCCACCAGAACAATACTATTGTTTTTGTCTGATATAAACATTTTAAAAAATATTTTCAGTTGTTAAATAACATTATGGAACATAGATGAAATCTATGCAGGTGTCGTATGGACCAAATTAGAAAGTTGCATGTAAATTGGAAGGGGGTAGATTTAGACTTGACATAAGAAAGAAATTCTTTACAGTGAGGGTGGTGAGGCACTGGAACGGGTTGCCCAGAGAGGTTGTGGATGCCCCCTCTGGAGGTGTTCAAGACCAGGCTGGACAAGACACCGAGCAGCCTGATCTAGTGGGAAGTGTCCCTGCCTGTGGCAGGGGGGGTGGGACTCGATGATCTTTGAGGTCCCTTCCAACCCAAACTATTCTATGATTCTATGAAAATGCAGTTTTAAAAATTCCAAAGAATAATCTTAAAAATACAGTCATATGTTGTCAGAGGTTACAAACGTAACAGTTCAGAATAAAATTAAGATATTAAGCTAAAAAAGGGTAGACTAAACGGAATGTGTAATTTTAAACAAATACAGTGACATGGCATGTTGTTAGGCATACTGAAAACCTTCTGAAAGAAAAATACCGAGTGACACAATAGATCTGTAAATGGCTGCTCTTATATTTTAAAGGATAAAACAATCTTGAATCTCCTTAGATTCAAGGAAAAAAAGATAAGAATTCCCAGAATACTTATCTTTCTAGAGTCCTGTTTTAAGAACAGTCTTTGATGACCAAGGCCCATCAAAGCATCTGAGAGATATGAGCATAGCCTAAAGATTGAAGTGACCCATGAATCTGTGATTGGATGAGTTGCCTAATAAGTTCACTAACTATGTTAACTGGAAATGTTTGTAGATGCAGTGCAAGCTGTTGAAACACAACATAGTAAAAGCTCAAACTTCCTGTCAAAAAGCATTTTTGAAAGACTGCTTCTTTCTCCTCACCCTCCTCTCCACATGAAAACATCACCATCAGAGTGAAAGGGGTGAAGCTATTAAAGGCAATAAAATCATGCTTCAAAAATCAAAGTCATTTATGCGTACAGAAAATTAAAAACATTTATAAATTCTTGCAATTTTAGTGCAAGATCATACAGCAGACTTAAGGAGATTCAGAGGAATCTCATCTCCTTATGTGCAAATGACATAAAACCTGTTAATAAAAAACACATTAGATAAGAATTATTTCAGTGAGCATTGTATCTTATATAAAAAGAGGAACCCAGAAAAATGAGTGACAATACAAAGCCAAATGGGGCTGTGATTAGAAATGGGGAATGTCTCTTCAAAGACTTTTTCAGTTATGATAAAGCCTCAAAACCTTTTGCTGCTACTGAGGTGGTAGGAGATTCATTAATAAATCAATAAAATTAATAGTATCATATCAACAAGTTGAGATAGTTTTCACCTAAGTTTTAACTAAAATAATATACTGCCAAACTATTAATTATTAATATCTTCTAATGTACAACTTAAAATATTATATATATTTCTACTTATATATATATATAAAAATTCTAAATTAGTTCAACATTGAATCCAGAGGAGTAGGAAGTGACAAGTTTGAAAAGAGGAAACCTACCTTCTGTACTCACAAAATTGGTTGAAATAGTAAATATGTGGGTATATGAAGAAAATATAATATAGATTAGGTGTTCTCTGAGTGGCACAAAATACAAGGATAAAAGTGATTCTGTTGCTACACTAAAAATTTGGAAATAATTTGGTGTAGAAATAAAAAGAAATATAGGTAGGAAACAAAGGATAAAAATTAAGACTTAATGTTCAGAGTGAGGATTCTGTAGGGATTGATGTTAATACCTGTGCTGTTTGACAGTTGTTGGTATGGAAGGGATGTGGAAATTAGAAGGTGCCCAAGTTTGCTGATGTACTTACAAGCTGGAGAAACCAGTCACAGCACTGTTTTACTGGGTGATAAAGTGATAAATAAAATCCAGCATGAAGGAAAGTAAAACACATAAGAAAAACCTTAAATATGCATATTACCTTGTGGTGAGTGGCTGATAATTCTCAGAAGAGGGATTGCAGTGTAAGTGGGGGTGGATCTATTAGGGACATCCCAGCAGCCAGCAGTGGGAAGAATATCAAGCAGAGTGTCTCCAGCCATTTAGAAAGGAAGGCAGGAAAGCAACCAGCACCAATTGGACTCACTAAATCCTTGGTGAGTCCAAATCTAGCAGAGTAAAAGTATATGATTCTGGATTACCCATCTTCAAAGGGATACAGATTAAAAATAAAAATATTTAAACTAGAAAAAGTGAAAATTTAGAGGGAAATAATAAATAGACCCATCAACGACATGGATGGGCTAAACAGGAAATGATTACTCACTTTCCCTGCACATTATTAACAATTATCACCAGTCACAGAATATAATGCAGATATTCAGCAGCAACAAATTCCTTTAAAGAAACAAAATAAACTATTCTAGGGTGACAAATATGCATAGATTTCAGTGGTCTTGTGAACTAAAGGAAGAAAGATGGGAGGGAAAAAGGATGGACAGATGATCCTATTACATGGGTTCGTTTGAATGTGACCTTCAACACTGAAGTTTTTTAACCCAATGTTTGCTAAACTCAAGGAGGATATCCTGGGATATGTATTGTGTTTACCCTTTTCTTATTTTTAGCTTCCAGTTACTATCAGTAGCACTGGCAGTACACTATGTGGGTGGAACTTTGGTCTCACATAGGTCATCTGGTCTTGTGCCTTGGCACAAGAAGGCTGGGATATTAACGCAGCATTTCTCTGGGACGGGAATGTGAAAGGTAATATGTAACTTATTTAACTAAAGGCCCTGAGCCAGAAGAGATAGCCAGCAGACTATACAAAGCTCCACTGAAGGAAGTTCACAGACTTTCCCCTACACACATGCCTATTTAATTGAAAATTAAAATAATTGCCAAATTAAAAGAATTCCTGCTGCATGTAAATTATTGTTCTGCTGGCAACCAGGAAATCCATAGCAGAAAAATGATGGTGTCATCTGGAAATTGTGTATATAGCATGCTGAGCTTGGTGCAGTTTTCCCTGCTTTCAGTGTGGTGAAACAAGTTGAATTCTCAAGTTCCTTATGGTTAAGGATTTGCAAATTGCTTCTTGGAGCTCTGAATAATTTTTCCGTTCATTCCTGGTGGTAAGCACAGACTTGTGTCTTCAGCACCTTCTCCAGGCACCTGAGCCCATGAGCATGACCTTTTTCAGAGGCAGAATGTGTCCCCTCCCAACAAGTTCCTAGGGCTGCAGAGCCAGGAGCTCTGGGCTGCATGGGTAGATATCTCCCAAGTATAGTCAGAGCAGCTTTGCCCTGCAGCACTCCTTGTCATCCTTTCCTCTGTAGAAAATTTAATTACTAAAGCTGGTAAAACAACCAGCTGGTGCAGCCACTGAGATACTCCATGCACTGTCAAAAGTGTTTTTATCCTGAACCATTTGATTTCTGTTTCTGCTCCTGTCATCTGTGCCAAAGGAATAGCATACTTTACCTACGTATGCCATTAAATTTTTCCAATAGTTGGTGAAATGCAGATCCCTGATCTTGGGAAGTATGTGTGGGATCTGATGCCAGAATAACAAACCTCTGAAGTCTATTCAGTCTGTAACACAGTGAAGACTAGTCAGAGGAAACCTGGATTATTTTATTTTAGTTTCAGGTGGCATATCATATTCTATCTTTTCTCTTTACAAAAGAATTAATTCACTTCATATAATGCCACAGAATGTTTTGATTTTAGAAATAACATGTTTTGTGGTAGGAAGACTTTTTATTTCATAGGTTGAAATCTGCTATTTTTATGCATGTAATGGTGGTTTTTTTCTGTACTAACTCTTGCTCTGCCTGCTTTCCCCCAAAGTATTAGACTGTGTTGAAAGCCATCAGATAATGATTTTCTGTCATTTGAAATAGAAAAGAGGGACTATCATTATTCATCCATAGCCATTGTGCCTATGCAGCCATTAAACTCATAACTAGAGTGTACTTGCCACTAAAATTAGGATAGAGGATGAGACTTTTTTTTGTGCAATTTACAAGCATATTTATGACTTTAACAGAAATATGTCCTTGTCTTAGTGATGGATAGCTCTATTGAACTTTTCTCTCTAAAAGTTCCTTTCATTAAATCTTGCAGTCTTTTCCATGAAAAGCTGTGAACCTGGAATTAGATGCAAGCCTCTATTCACAAAGTTTGCACATTATAGTTTCAGCAGACAAAGCTAAGAACTAGGGCAGGGTGTTAGTAAAAAGTTGACAGACTGTAGTAGCAGGGTTTGTGTACTGAAATACAAATCTTATTTCTTTCTGAGAACCTATTTCCCTGTCCCTTGTAACTGACAGCTTGAAATGGAGTCAGATTTCAGTCACCTAATATATCATATCTTTCTTTTTTAGAAAGTTNGTACTGAAATACAAATCTTATTTCTTTCTGAGAACCTATTTCCCTGTCCCTTGTAACTGACAGCTTGAAATGGAGTCAGATTTCAGTCACCTAATATATCATATCTTTCTTTTTAGAAAGTTGTCTGATTAGAATATTGTCTGGTTGCAGAAATCTGTAGTGCTAGTATCTTTTAAGCAAGTATCCCTGTAAAGTCAGACCCCTCTGTAGTCAGCATGTTAGTGCTAGTCAAATTACAGCAGATCCAGAGGCCATGATGGGAGGGCACTGGAACTCACCAGTAGACACCCAGACTGCTGGCTGAGGTGCTGTCAGTATTTATTTTTTCTGGGATCCAACCTGGTATCACAGCACTGTAGTGATCCATGCAAGCTTACCTGCTCAATTTGACCACTCCTGGGCATCTCTGTTATTGTTGTGTGACATATGTCCTTTATGTCACTAGTAACAAGAAAAGGCAAGAAACTCATCCTTCTCTTGCCAAAATGTCACAGGCCTCTTATTTAATCTGTTAATGAAGGCACTGCTGTAGAATTCATACACGAAGTAGTGCCTGACATAAAATTTTATATTGTTCTGTCCAGGTCCCCATCTAAGCTCAGTCCAGCCCTTACTACATTGCCGTTTTCTCTGTTATTGTATCAGAGGCTCCTCATCCCTTTTCACATCTCCCATGGCAACTTGGATTCCATTTATGATTATAAGAAAACAGGGAAAATAATCAGTTAGAGTGAGTATTTCCCCTTAGCAGTCTAAAAATTGCATAAAATATGTAGCTTCTTTTATCTCTGCAGCAGAATTGCCCGAAACAGGGCCTCAAATCCAATGTTAGAACTGGGGAGACTGGCATCAATGGATATTCCATGAATGATGCATCTGGTAGATGCTTTTCAGAATTAATTCTGTTCTAGAACGCAAACTCTTACTCTCTTTCATATATTAGATTGAAAAATTTGATTAATTAAGAGGATTGTAGCTGTATTGTAGCTTTACCTCATGCTGTTTGCACTGAAGAGAATTAATGTGGAAGGAAGTAAGAGTTTTATAAAATGTTTTCTGGTTCTGATAACACCTGCAGGTACCATAGCCAGGGATTTGTGCAGTCTTCAGATATGTATGTTTTCTTGTATATTATGGAAGTTACAAAATTTCAAGTCATTTAGTAAAACAGAAATTCCAAATTTGAAAAACTAGCTTGAAGTGGCGATAACCTACTGCCTTGACTGAGATAGGTAAAAAGGGAAGAAAGGTGAATTCAAATGAGCTTCTGGTAATTCCTGATAAGCTAAACAACTCCACTACAAATGCTTGGTGGATTCTGAGTGTAACTAGGTAACACTACAAACATTCCTGGTGGAAAATGCAGTTTAAACTGGGCTTCCTTGCAGCAGAGCAGAAATTTTGCTTCTGTCAGATTTAGTGATAAAGTATGAAAGTTAAAATTAGTTGCAGGTTGGGAAATTCCTTTGCAACAGTGTATAAAAGACCACAGTTCTCCATCAAAGTTTGCATTTGGATTTGACCTTGTGCTGCTCAAAACTAGCAGGTTTATTTAGTGCTGTGCTGCTGTGGTTTAACCACAGCCAGCAGCTCAGCACCATGCAGCTATTTTCTGACTCCATCTGGTGGGATGGGAGAGACAACTGGAAGAGTGGAAGTGAGAAAATTCGTGGGTTGAGATAAAGACAATAGGATATAGGGAAAGCAAAACCTGAGCATAAAACCAAAACAAAACAACGAATTCATTCACTGCTTCTCATCAGTGTTGAGCCATCTCCAGGAAAGCAGAGCTCCATAATGCTTTCCCTAAGCCAGGGATTGTGGGTTCAAGTCCCATCATTCTTATGGTCCTTTGAAGCAATCTCTCCATGTCTCTTTTGTACTGGGGAGCCCCAGTACTGGGGCTACCCCTAGTGCTGGGTAGACTCTAGACTTGCTGGCAATGCTTCATCTAATGCAGCCCACCTAATGCCTCCTCTGTCACACTGCTGTCTTGTGCGCTTGGGGATTTCAGTGTCCTTCTCTTCAAAGCTTCTTCCCAACCAGTTGACCCCCATTGAGTACTGGTGCCTGGGATTGTTCCTACCCAGTGGCAGGACTTTGTTTTCCATTTGTTTAACTTCACAGGATCCCTGTCAGCCCATTTCTTCAACCTGTTGGAGATCCCTCTGGATGGCAGCACAGCCCTCCAAGGCATCAGAGGATGAATCCAGGAGGCATAAATACAGGAGAGTGCTTTAGGTTTATCTGGAATTCAATGTTCACCAAAATTGAAATTATATTTTAAGATAATATTGAGAGGAAGAAAAAATCAAAGCCAACTGAATATTAGAAATTGTAAAAATACAACAGCTCAAACTCTCAGGAATAGAGGTAACTGATAAATCTTGTTCAGTGATCTGATTTTGGTGGCTCAAAGCACTGTTTTGATACGGTCTTGTGCTGATATGGTATAGTTGTAATCAAACACATTTTTTCTGTTTTCTCTACATGTGATTTTATGAGCTTTACACTGCAAAGAACATCTTTATGGTAATACCACATTTTAATGTGTGCCTTTCAAATTTTTGGCCTTGAGCAGTGAGATACAAACAGCCATTACCTGTATCACTGATTTGTGGTTTTTCATAAAAACTGGTATATTGGTGTATGTCTGTAGGAGAGCCATGATGCTACATTGGTTAGAAAACATGCGGGAAAACAGACCAGGTCACTGATATGTTAATTTCAGAAAAACAATCTCAGATGTTCAGCTGCTTGGCTGATGTGTAAATACTGAGTGGTTCCTGATGTGCCACAGCCAAGCCCCAGCAAGTAGCATGTTCTGCTGGGAGCGATACCCCCTTGCCCCATATTCACCACATGGCAACCTCCTAGTATAAGTTTTGAAATGATAACTTGCAAAGTAAGATTGTCAAGTGAATAGAGAAAACACAAGTGTACATCTTTCTAGGCTGTCAAAAGAATTACTGATGGCACATGATAGGTAAATGCAGTTCAAACTACCAAACGCCAAATCTGGTTCAGACAGCAGGTGCTTATCTTTCAGGTGTTCTGCTGGCAGCTGCAATGCCTGCCCTCCCTTTGCTGGATATTACACTACAGAATTTAAACCATTCTAAGTGACCCAGAAGGAAACTTTGACCTCCCCTTTCACAATGTATTTTGAGCTTCTGCCTATGCCTGCATGCCATAAATATTTTCAGTCTCTTTAATCCTTTTAAGCAGTATTTGGAAGCTAAGATTTTTATGGTTTTTTGTGATTCCAACAACTGGTTTAATCGTGTTATGACTAAATTTGGAAAAACCAAGTTTGCCATCTATTTAAGATCTGTACAGATAACACAGTGTAGTGTGCATAGTACAGTGTGGAGGCAGGGATTAGGCTAAATTACAACCTAAAAAGAGAAAGGCAGTGGACCCTTCTTCCTCCTGACCTCTCTTCTTGAAAGTACAGAGATCTTCCTGAGGTGTTACAATAAGAGCAACAACTCCACTGAGAAGATTTAGTCACAGGTCCATACTACTACAAAAGAAAAGGAGCAACAAGCACCACCAGGATGGCTTTCTTACTCTTGATGTGCACACCTAAATATAGCAAGAAAAAAGTCTGGAAGTACAAGACTGAAAAATAATTCAGAGCCATCTGTTGAGCTGATATACAAAAATCCCACACTGAAATTAGTGTGAAATGTGGCCTGTTTCTATGGTTCATTACCATTCATCGTTTCAGCCAATGAAAATTTTATTTTCCCTGTATTTTGTATTTTTCTCATACGTGTTTGCTACCATTCAATTTATATTTGCTTGAAATTTCAAATGCATAATATGGCCCTGAATCTTTTCTCTTGTCTCTAGCCATTCTATTTTGGAACAGCCAACAAAAGCAGCAACAAAACAAATGAATAATTTTGGATGTAAGGTCTGTTTGCTTTGAAGAAGATCAGTATGTTGGTTCATCGAAATGTTGGCAGATCAGCTGTCTTTCTCCTTTCCAAGAGAGATGATTCTAAATTGGGAGGCTTGCAGAACAGATCAAAGGGAAGAATGTTGCCCAAGCTACTTCCATTGCAGGTTCACTTAGCAATTGCAGGGAGCAAATCTCATCTAGGACAATGTAAGTGGCACCCTTTCTTTTCCAGATTTGATTTAATCAGGTCTTGTAATAGTTCACTGTGTATTCCAGATCAAAAATGTCATTAATAAGTCCAGGAATAAGGCAGTGACTCAAACATCCCATGGTTCAGATTAGGCCAAGGTGAAAGGGGCACTAATCAATGGAATGAAATATGGTGTAATGATTGACAACTCTGCCACGACAGATTGTTCCCAAATAGTCTAACATGATTTACAAGAATGCAATGTAAATGTAATCCTTTTCTCAAGGAAGTATCTTGTCATTTATAGTTTAGCATGAAATATAGGACATGGGGAGGATGGTTTTAATTGAGTAAGTTCATATCTGTGCAGCAACAAAGAACAAGAATGCGCACCAGAAACGGCAGAGATGTATGGAGGGAGCTCAGTGTGTGTAACCAGGAGGGTTCTGTTATTCACACATAAAAGGCAATTAGCTCAAGTCTTAAACATACAGATACTTTATTATATGGCTGAGATGATTTTTTAAGTTCCTAACACCTCTCTCTTCTCCCCCACACACACATCCACACAGGACAAGCCAGATTGGCAGGCAAGGGGTTAAGGCTTATGCTTCCCTGCAGGCAGGAGCAAGTCCTCTGGAACCCAGGGCTATGGATGGACAGTTGTTGCTCTTTGAGTATTCCCAGAGACATTGCAGTTCCAGTGGAAGGAAATGTAGCACCCCATCTTCCTCCTTCTTTCTTCTTTTTTCCTTCTTCCTCCTTTTTTCTTCTTTCTGCTTCCTTCAGCCCAGTAGCTCGAGGGCTCACATTTTATCCCTGTCCCGGACTGTGGTGCCCATACATGTGTGGACTGTGGTATCTGGGTGCAGATATTATGCAGTCCTGCTCCAGGCATGCACCACCCTAACCATGGGGGTTGCTTTCCCATCAGGGTGCCTGGGCCTTGAATTCCAGCTTCAAGCTATTCTTGGTGTTTGTTGGGCTTGTACCTCCCTCTTACCAGCTTTCTGGCAGCCCAAAGATTCGTTTCAGTAAATGTTAGAGCTGAAGGAGAAAGGCATCCAGACCCAAAAAAGCAGTAAAAGAATCAAAGGAAACCAATCAACAGTATAGTAATTTTCCATCCCCTTTACAGGGTGTCCCACTGCTGGTCAGTTGGAAGGAGTGACCACTGTCTTCAGGTCTCCAGTAGGTCTCAGGCAGGGGTGTTTCAGAGGTCTGTCCTTTCAGCCTCGAGGCTAAATTTTCTTGAATACCTATGTTACTTACAGATAACAGAGAAATGCACCTTCAGGCCATCGTGCTGCCTGCAACTGTACACGTAAGGGCTCACTGGGCAGCACATTCCATGGCTGCCTGTGTTTTCAGCCACAAATATGACTGAAACAAAGCCCACTTTTAGACACATTTTGGCAGGCTGTGTTTTCTCCCTTCTTCAGTATGGGTAATTTAAAAAAATAGTTTAATTATGGCAAAACTAGTGGATTTCTTCATCCCTAACACTTCTTCTTCACAGGCAAATTTCAGTTCATATGCTTATGTTAGACAAAAGGGAATCTTTACATAGGAGCCTCTTTGCAAAGTGCTGGCAGCAGAGCAAGAGAAATAAAGCTGTATTTTCATGATTGTCATCTATTAACTTCCTTTTTATTTTAAGATACTCAAATCTCGTCCTCCAAGCTAGCCAGATTGCAGACTCCAATGTAGCATTGTTTTCAGCTATTAGCAGGTGGTTTTTAAAAAGCCCTCTTTAGAGGATACGTGTATCCCACATAGTGAAGTCAATTGTTAGACAGGATATAATTTAGACTTCAGCTCTTCCTCTCAGTTTGATATAAAATGATCACATTTCAGGAGAGCCTAAGGAAAGATTAAAAGTTTTATAGCAAAAGTTGAATATTTCCTTTTGTTGTACATTCTTCTTCTAAAGAGAATTGTATTCATTTAAAATAATGTGTGCTCCAATGTAGGCACTACTCTGAATTAAAAAGAAAATTCATAAAGTATGCATGTATGGGAGAGGAAGATTGCAGTCTTCATTTGAGCAGTTAGTCAAAGTTTTTTAACTCAGCTCACGGTTCTGTGTCCATAGAATGAGTTATGTGCAAAGCCACATTGTAAATAACAGATGGCCTGTGGCGTTTAGAGAGCAGCAGTTAAGGTGACAAAATCTTCTGGGGCTCCTCTCCACAGGCAGGTTATAAAGTGATATTATAGCCTCTGTTCCAGACTGGAAAATGGTCCTTGCCTGCCTTTAAACCTGTTAAAAGTGGTTCCAGGCAATAGCTCCACATAATTACAGTTCTGGTAACCCCTGTGATGCCTCTTGCTTCTTGTGTCCAAAAGTTATCCAAGGACAGAGGCCACCTGTAGAATAAGAAGTTGTAAAACTGACATCAGACTTAAAATTGGATGAAGGAGCCCAGATATGGACAGAGCAAGAAGTGAAGAGTAAGATAAGAACAACAGTATTAAGTTATTATCTGATACAATCAGCCAGCTTTTACCATTGACATCAATGGGGCTGTTTGACCAAGGATGACCTGGGCACATTTGTAAAAGGTGTTACCTGCTAAAAGCAATTCCTGGAAACTTCCTAAAAGGAGATGTGCGCACGCAGTGAAGTCTCATTTAGGAGTTCACCATATCAGCCAAATAAGCATTGATCTTCTTTCTCCAGAAGCCATTAAAAAAGTCTAAATATGACACTGCTGTGGTTTAGTAACCAGCTTTCTATGGCTGTTAAAAAGTAGAGAAATGAAACTCTTCTTGTTACTAAGAGGGCTTGTCACTTAACTGGCAACTTGAAATTTTCTTGTGATTTTATCACAGACAAAAGTCAAAAAAAAGAAATTACCTGGTAGTACTGATGCATACTACTATCTGTATCATGAGGCACCATTAACAATATGGTTTTATGTTCATTTGCCTAATGTCAGCAATGCTTGTTTTCACCTGTGGGCACCCTATCATGGGAACCTTGGCTAACATCACTTCATTTGCCTCTAGACTGCCAGTTAAATAAACATTGAGGTTGCCTGAGGATTCAAGAAGGATGGATGCTCACAATACAGAATGGCAAAGATCTGTGTTCAGCTGATATTTTCTCTTGCAAAGGAGATGAGTTGTTTATATGCTGTCATTCCAGATTTCAAGAAGAACAGATGTGGTGTGGGAATTAAGGCGACAATTAATGGCCACTGAGGAAGAAGACAATTTATCATATCCTCCTTTGAATGTGACCACTGGAAATAAAACATGCATTCTTTTTCATGCTAGTCTTTTCAACCTTACAGCCAATGGTTCAGTTTCCATAGATTTGACAAATGCAACATTTGTAACCCAGAATGTGGATACTTCTGCCTCTGAATGCTCAGACTTCAACACAACGTGAGTAGAACAAGAAATTTCATGTCATAATACATGCAATTCTGTAAGCTAATCAGAAATTATACAATTTTAAGTTAAAACTGTTTTCATTGTCTTTTTCTGAAGCATACATAATAAACTGCATATTCTTAGAGGAAAAAGATTGAGCCAAGACCACAGAAATTGTTCAGATACATCCTCTCACTGTCACAACTTTTTTACCTCTTTAATTCGTTACTTCCTTTTTTTGTTTATAGTTGGTCCAAACAAGTTTTCCTGTGCCTAATCTTAAAATCACCAAAAATGAGATCCATTGAGATCATAATTATGATTAATGAGATCATAATTTCATTGTAGAATTCCCTTGAAGTTGAGTATTGCTGGTTACTAGGTGGTGATTCAGCTGAAAGTATAATAATGAAACATGTTCTCTGTTTTTCTTTACTTCAAAGCAACTGCTTTTGGGTAAAACAAAAAATTTTTCTGTGTACTGAACCTTTGCTATATGACTTTCATAACTGCATATTCATTTAGAGTATTCCCTCCAACTGAAATGCCACAGTGATCTAATTAAAACTGACTACTCTAACATTAAAAATCTGTTTCTTTTTCTTAGATTGTCACTAAAATACACAAAGCCAGTGAATGGAATCAGCAGCCTAGAGATAAGGTAACCTGTGATTTATTCTGAAGTAGATCTTTGTGATGTACAAAGCCTGTTTGTAAACCAGATCCAAAAAAAGAGAAGAATTTAAGTGAAAATGTTCTTGAAATTACAGTTTGATTTCTGTCATGAGAAATCTCTGTAAAAGAGAATGATAATATGGTCTTTATAGAAAGGATATGTTAATATGTTCAGGTAAAGTTCTGAAAATGTGGTACTGGCTAACAATTGTACTGTGAAGTACTGGGACATGAAACATCCTGTTTTGCTAATGGGATCACAGCACAGTCATGTCTCAGGAAAATATGTGATTTGTAAACAGTTCTAGGGGCTGAAGCCTACTTGCTTGGACAGACTTGTATTTAGCTCTTTTGTGGATTAGCAGTTGTGTCTGTCACAACTGTCTAGTAGCTAATGGGTGATGCAGAACTCATAATTTTTCTGGCTGGTGACAAGCCATGTTTCTCCTACTGTGAGAAAACAGACAAAAAGTTAGGGGATGGGAAGACTTGGGATGAAAAGTTAAAGGAGGAACCTGCTGCTGTTTCTTTCTCTAGTGGATTCTGGGGATGGGGAAAATGTTGGCTGCTGTTTCAGGGATGCTGCTTCACAAACCTCAGTTCTTTCCTCATCAGCAGGAACTGCAATTAAAATTATTTACTTAAGCTCTATCTAGGATAAAGTGGACTGCTCTTTCCATTTAGGTACCACAATTAATTGCTTCAGTTTATTTGAGAAGGATTTGGGCCAGGGAACTTGCACTTAATTAAATTTGCATATATTGGAGGACGAACTGGATGTTTGGTCAGGCAGCCATCAAAAATGCTTTTTACATTCTGAATAGGTCAAATTGAAATCCAAGGGACAAAAGAGAAAGTTTAAAGTAATAATGTAAGAGACAGTCAGAGTTTGAACAACATTTTGGTAGGAGACTGAAAGAGGCATGTGGTACCAAGCTGATATGCATGTAACCTGGGTGTGTAGCTCAGTTTGGAGAGCATCAGACTCCTAATCTGAGGGTCAAGGGTTCAAGTCCCTGTCCAGGTATGAAGCTTGCAAGAGTTGGGATGATGGTCGGACTTGATGATCTGAAAGGTCCCTTCCAACCTCGATGACTATGACTATGACTATGAATGAGTAAATACCATTAATTACACTGAGAGAGAAGGACATTCTACGTTTAGGTAAAAGGATCTTCAGAAGGACTTGTGTTAAATTGAGTCAGTCGTGTGTTCAGAGATGTATTTGAAGACACACTTGCAGGCATCATCAGAGACCATGATGGAAAAAAACCACCAGACTTTGTAATTTAACATCTCTCCTCCTTCTCAAGGCATCTAGAGCTTCATGAAAGAATTTAATACACAGATTAGACTGTTGTTAGTATAGTGTATTTGATTTTTGACTATTGCAGTTAGCTTCATATAGGATCCTTTATGACTGTTGTCCTTGGTGATGCAGTCAAGCATTTCTTGGTTTCTGTGCTTTAACTTATCATAGGGGCATACATTTCTCTAAACACCACAGAAAATTAAGAAAACATTTTCCTTGGATCCCATTACAAAAAAATTACTCTCAAACTAAGATTCTGACCAAATCCTATCCTTACTTTTATTTCAAGTTACAAAATATCTCCTTCTTTGATGCCTCCCTGATGCTTCTTTGTATGCTGTTCCTCTCTCACTCTCAAACTGACCCACCAAAACAGCACTCTGGATTCTCATTCTGTGCCTTTGCTCATATTGGTGCAGGTTTTTCCTATTCTCCCATAATCTCTTTCTCTATGAATTAATTTAATTGCTTTCCACATATGTCCTGAACATAACCATCCTCTGCATAATACTTTGCTTTCTAGAAATAATATGAATCATAAAGCACTTCAAAATTCTATACAGCATGACACTGTGATGCAAAACTATCTGCCAAGTTAATTGATAGATCTCAGAGGGTTTTTTTACTTTGCAGTCAACCGGATTTTCTCAGCTATATAAAAGCAAATTAGGATGCTACTATAGAAAAATATACTTTGGCAGTTAAAATGTTTAGCTTAGAATTTGGCTGATGCATCAGGCATAAGAAGATCAAATGTCATGTTAGTGCATGCATCTGGACTTAATGAGGATTATTCAGATTTATGTTTAGTCATCTGCTTGTTAAAATCCTACAATTCTAATTAATTATTGGGAGAAAATTTTAATGTGGATGTGAATCTGAGGTGCATCTGAAGAGAAGAAATCAGAGGTAACTCTGCAGACAGACTGACTGTAAATTAAAGGAAAATACCAGTACAAAAGGTGAATGGTTCATGTTTTGTCTCTTATTCTGAAATATATTTTTTACATCCTTTAAGCCTATTGTAGTTAAGGCAGAGATACTCACAAAGATTCTCTTGACCTGTACTTCTACTTCAATACATTATAACTAGATATCAAAATGCATAAACAGCCCCTGAAGCTAGGATAAGAAATTCAGATTCCTCAATAGGTGAGGACTTGAGAGTAGGCGAAGCCTTGCACTCTGTCATGTCCAGCAAGTAATTAAAGTAGCATAGAATAGCTGTGTTTTGCAGGAGTATTTGATTTATTCCATTGGGCTAGGTGATCTAAGTTTTTAACATCTTCTCATGGCATTTAGACACAAAAAAATGTCTAAATTTATTATTCTCCATGTGTGCCACAGGTGCTTAGCAATAAAAAATGGAGTAGAGGAAGAGGGTGGGTGGCTTCTAGGGTGGTCAGTCATTGCTTGAGCATTCACTGTGCATTGGTCTGCTTGTGGGAGGTAGTGAGTGATTGCTCTGCATTGCTCTTGTTTCTTTACTTATTAAGCTATCTTTGTCTTGCCCCACAGGTTTCCTCATTTTTCCTCTTTCAGTTCTAGCCCCCTCCTGTTGAGGAAAGGGAATGAACAAGCAGCTACACAGGTTCTTGGCTGCTGGCTGGTATCAACCCACAGCATCTCAGGAATCATTTTTAAGACAGCTTTCTGCTAAAGACATACCTAGTTATTTATGCTGCTTTTTGTTGGATTATCTGTTGATCTAAGAGACTGTCATGTTATTTTAGGCCTCTTTCAGCTACCATAATCAAACATTGCATGGCATATAATGAAAATAGTAAGACATAATCAATAGAACCATGACTGGCTATTGGTTGTTTAATGATTCAGGAACATTTCATTCACTGTGTTTGTTTCAGCAGGCCTGCTCTCAAGAGCTTCAGCAATCCACAGAGATACATTGTTACCTCTGCTTTATCATTCTGGTTAATTTTTGTTATATTTCTTGTTCAAGATGACTCCTTGGTAAGGTTACAATCTGCCTCAATAAACAGGACAAAAGCAAGGCAAAGCAGTGGGAAGGATGAGAGTTTAGAGCCATCACTGCATTTTTTTTTCCTTGGGAAAGGTCATTTACTAAGTTATAGGAGAACATCCCTTGAAAACAGAAAGTGACATGAGAGAAGACCTCATTCAATTAACTCTTTATTCCTCAGTAAAAGTGGCTCTAATCTCAGCAGGCTCCAGTGCCTGCCCTTACCATCTACCACCTTGTGCAGAGCACTTGGTCACATACCACCGCATCCTGCTGGCAGCAGCAATAGCTGCTTCATCCTATGCCATCTCCTTCTTCCTCCCTCTAGCAAAAGCACCAGTTCCCTTCTCCCTCTCTCCCTTGCCATAGAGAGGTGATCTGTAGGAGTATTGCTGAAGTGTTTCTAGTTGTCCTGGTTTCAAAAAAGTTGACTACTGCTGCAGCACAGATAGGAGCAGTGGGATGTGGCTTTTGCTGGGAGAAGGATAATCTCAGCTCTCTCAGCTCTGGGAAAATGTGTCAAAGTGGGAGGAAATGCAGAGCGCTGGGTGGACAAAACATCCTTAGTGTTTTTTGCAATGTGTGTTGAGAAGTGCTTGACTGCTGTTGCTCACAGCAATTCACAGAAGAGAACTGACTCAAGAACTTTTAGCCAGCAGTTTTGTTTCTTTTGAAACAGTAGTAATTCTGGCAGGCTTCCTTTTCAGAAATAGCTTTTCCTGTAAAGAATAGCCACATGAGATGGTGATCAGCAAAAGGTGATGGCATTTAGAGTTCGTGTAGTTATCTAGCACAATGGGAGCCTGGCCTATGACCAAGAATAGTTTGTGCTGCAATGCTTACAGTATGTAATGTCTCTGTGAGTTTCCTTCCTGTATTTGCTCTAATGTTTAACGTGAACACGGTGTTTTCTGCAAAACCAAGGTGTTTTTAGTTCTGCAGATGAAATCTTTGTTATTCACTATCAGTTGTTTGGAAAAATGCTCAGGATAAAAGCACTCCACTATTAAATGAACCACAATTCACTGATTAGAATCTCTCTCAAATTTGCAAGAAACATAGAATTTTAGTCTTTGGTGCAACATGAAGAGACAGTGTTCTCTTAGAGGTCACTGTACTCACATGCATAGCCTTATAAAACTTGTTTGTTCATGTGCAAGGTCTCAAAGAATTTCCTTGTTTAATGCTTTTCTTATCTTCTCAGAGCACACCCAGCATCTGTGGTTGGCAGGAACATTTAAATAAACTTCTCGCTGCTCATGCTCATAGTCGGCCTTTAGGTCATGCCAGTAACTTTGCTACTGAGACACCATGGAAATTCTGTTCAAATTATACTTTTAGCAGTTAATATCTAGGCTAAAACACAGTTTTGTGACTTCATCACTATAACAATAGAATATATTACATAAATATTTGTGAATGTTTACTGTATGAAATTAAAATGCGGTTTTCACTGATGCTTGCAGCTGTATGTCATGTGGAAGGAGCTGCTAAGGCTCAAAATGTAAAGAATGCCATAAGACAAAAATCTGAATGATATCTTGAGTTTTAGGATTCTTTCTGAGCATCTCAAGGATTATAAAGTTATATGAATTAAAAGCCACAGTTTATTAAGAAGAAATAGAGAAAGGCTCAATTATGTACCAAGCTAGCCTATCAAATTTCAAGTGTTAAGTTAGTGTTCAGTTTAGATGCTGTGTTGGTTGAATGTCATGCTACTTAAAGCATATTATTTGAATGAACAGTATTCTACAAGAGAGAGTATTGTCTGTATATATGCATATACCCTATAAAAGATGAAATATTCTGCAGTGTGCCACATTCGTAGATGACTAGCTTATTTTTCAAACCTGATATAATTGCATCTAAGTATTTCCCCAAATTTTAAAGTCCTCATGCAGTGTTGCTTATTGTGGATAGACAAATTAGAATATTTCATTTCACCCTCACTTATTTCTAAAAAGTTTTCATTTCTAAATTCTTTGTAGCTACCATTGAGCAGAAAAAAACTTCTTTGAGCTATATAGAGCAGTACATATATAGACCAAATAAGATTGAAGTATTTAGCATCATATAATAAGGACAAAAGTTTATAATTTCCTTGTGAGATAACCTGAATACCAAAGCACAACTGGGTAACAAGTGATAGTCTTTCAAAACACTTAGAAAGAGTTTCAGCTTCAGGGGTAGTAATGTCGATACCATGACTATAAAGTACTGGAAATTGTTCCAATATTGCACATACACAGACCTTTTCAAAAAGAGAAAATATTTATGTGTCCAACTCACTAACAATTGGGAAAATAGAGCTGATAACCTCTCCACACTCCCCAGTGAGAGAAACTGTCTTCTGCCACAAATGCAGATTTCTGCAAAGGCAAATTGCCATCTAGGCATGTAAACTGGGGAAGAACTGCACTGATAAATCAGAATGGTTATCAAGCCTATACCTATCAGAAAAGCAATTTTAAAAAAATACCATGAAACATCTATTGAGCAGCACTGCAAGCCTGCTGGCAGTCTCTTAAGTTCTGCTCTGCTGATTAGAAACTGTTGGTAACTGATGAAATGCAGCACTGATAGAGGCCCTTGAAGAGTGAATTCACATTTCCTCCTTGCCTGCCATAGCTGTGGAAAGCTGTGCTTGTGAGAGGAGATACTAGGAAGTAGAAAAAACATATTCACAAAGTCTCTTCACTTATGAACAATCCTGATGACACGGGAGGCCATGGTAAAATATCAACAGCGATGCTGACAGCTAGCATTGGTGAACCTTTATGTGACATCAGTACTTATCAAACGTTAACTTCTTTCTTTTCCCCATTTTGACCTTTTTTTTTTCTCTCTTTCTAGGTTTTTAATGACCAACAAGTTCTATGAACCCTCAGCTAGAAACTGGTCCACTTTAGATGCAGTTGAGATTGTAGAAGATGGAGAAAAGCTAGCTAAATTCAATGTTTCTGGTATCTCTGCTCCTGCAGAGTATTCATTTCATTGTCAGCTGGTGGGAACAGACAATCTCTATCCTGTAAGGCTGATTCCATCCAACAATGAGGCAAAGAACTGGACTGTTTCCATTTCCAGTTTGCAAGTGAGTACACATAGATATTTCAGAGATAATTCCAAGAATGATTACTTGCTGTTGTAGATGTTGAACGACATGTATTCATAATGCCCTCACTTCCATTTCAGCCTGAGGGAAAATGTAAAAGAAAAGCTGTTCTCCCTAGGTGAGCTATATAATAAAGAGCTAAAAAAGACAGTTGTTGCTTAACAGCAGGAACATGAAAGCACAGCTCTGAAAAACAAAAAAACTATGCAGTTGTCCACAGAAAAGAAAAACCAATAAAATCAAATGTGCTTAATCAGGCAAAGAATGACTACGTCCCCATGCCTGTTTAATGAATTGGGCTGCTATTGGAAACATGGGCTTCTTAGGTGGGTGCCTTTATTCTGCTTACTTTATTTTTATTTTATTTCTTTGCACTTTGTTTACCTGGGAAAGCACAGCTTAGTGTGGTTAATGTTTTCAGTGATGTAGAACGTCTGTACTCCTGCAGAGAAACAAAGCCCAGTGCAATTAGGTTTAATGGAAGATTTGCCATAGACTTCAATCAGATGCAGTACTGGATCCTGCATGGCCCAGAAGGAAAGCAGTGGGCTTTTGAACGAGGCATAGACTTCCTGTATATTTATTGTAGTTGTATGTGAGGTGTAAATTATTGTATCTTTGTTATTTTGGACACTGATCCTGACTTAGAAGTAACACATCCTATTTAAATCTTAAAACATTACACTAAAGGATTTCCTTGATTAAAGAGATAAAGGAAACAATAAGAATAATTCCAAACTGGACTCAGTTTGTCAAAGCTGAGCTAATCCCATGATTACTGGATACAAATACTGATATATATATATATGATATTGTTAACAAATAAATCTCAATAATCTGAGTCCAGATTTGACGTTTTTGCTTAAACAATGCAAGTCCCAAAGGAACAGCATTGGAGCTGAGATTTATTGTCCACATATTCTAGGATAAATTTCCACAGGTTTCTTTGAGAAGCAACATAACAATACACACAAATGTTATAAAGGTTGCTTCTGATGGTATTTCTTATGGGAAAGCCAGAAGATACTGAAGTGTACACAACTGTGTTTTGCCTAGTCAACCCTTTGAACTTGGAACCACTACCCTATGAGAATAAAAAGCATACACTTACATTGTAACTTTTCCTTTAATTTTTTGATACATTGGTATTGCTGTCTTCTCAAAACTAACAGAGAGCACTTAGGCTCTCTCACTTGGGTCTTGATCATGAGAAGTAGGTTTCCCACCTTCCTTACTGATGTAGAGCAGCACTTGCTTGCGCTGTTTAGACAACAGAACTTCCATTTGCTTTTGGAAAAGGCCTTTTTCTCTGAGAACATAACCTGAAAAATCCTCTTCTGATCTTTTTTGTTGTGTGAGAATGCAGGAAGTCACCATTCTGGGCTTGTTTCTAAGTTCTCTCTTTACTGGATCATACCTTTCCTAATACTCTCTCTTTTCAAGATTGGACCTTTCACTACTGTATGTAGTGAAATCTGGTCTCAATATTGCTCTGGAATGAGGTTTATAACCCTCCCAAGCTCTGTTATATGGTAAAAAAATGGAAATATGTTTTCCATGCCAGTTTTTTACAATTAATTAGAAACTAGGATCCAGTACAAATCTAGTTGGTACAACTGGACTTCACTGTTTTAGGACTGGAAAACAGGACTACTGTATTAAAAGGAAGTAGCACCTGCACAGTGAAACCTCGAATTGTTTCAAGGCACGACTGAACTGATGCAGCCTCCAGCATTAGTTGTAGTGCTAGCTCAGTCACTGCTACCTAGAGAACTTCTGTGGGATGCTTGTAGGATGTTACTACTTGCAGATGTACCAAAAGTGTTGTGATTCTTCTACCATAGAATCATAGTGTTGGAAAGAACCTTCAAAGACCACCTAATCCAACCCTACTGCAGTAAGCAAGGACGTCCTGAACTAGATCAGGTTACTCAAAGCCTCATCAAGCCTGGTCTTGAATGTCTCCAGGAATGAGGTCCTCCATCAACTCACTGGGTAGCCTGTTCCAGTGCTTCACCATGATATCATTTATCTTTTTGAGGATCTTAGATTTGTCTGTGAAGTTAAAGAGGAGGCTGCCAGCAGCAGTTCTGCTTTTCTTTAGTATCTGTCATAGTGGTTTTGGAGCCTCTTTGTTCCTTAGAAAAACTGCCAAAAGCTTTTAAAGCAAGAATATTAGGATTGTGGTGGTTGTTTCTGAGTTCAAGAGTTGGATGTGTAATATTCACTTTAGAAGCATGAAAACAACATATTTTACTTGAAGGCTTTATCAAAGGTCAAAAAAATCTTTTCAAAATTAACACTAATTGCAGACTAGTATATAACCAAGTAACTTAACACTGGTCCAAATACTAAAATTAAACTTCCACAGTACAGAGGCCTGTTTCCTAAAGGCATTTACATCCATAAAAATTAGAAAATTACACACAAATATCTTTAAGTTTTCTATAGGTATAAATACTGCTAGAAGTCACATTTTTATCTCCCACCTGGGATCTAATGCTATTGTAGAAATGATAAAATTTCATAAAAAAACCAGAAAAGAACTCCGTGTGTAACTCATCTCCTGCCTGAAAGCAGACATAGCATTTGAAGAATGTGCAATTAAAGCTTTCACCTCAAAGGCTTCAATAAGCATAATCCGGCTTCAAAAAACCCCCAGTAGGATTGACAAAATAAAATTCAGTGTTTAAGTGGTAATGCCTTTCTAAACCAAATATACCTGTTAAATGCTTCAGAGTTTTTTTGTAAATGTAGTAATAAGAGTGCATTGTTTTCCAGAATTTCAACCCACTTTTTGAACTTAAATGACATGAATCATCACGTGATTTCTACTTTTTATTGTAATAAGTCTTTCAGACAACATTTCATGACTCATGGTCACATTCAAATCTGTTGTCAAAGCATTGGCTTAACAAGCAAAGGATTTGGTAATCACCTGTGTTTTCTGAAGCTGTTATCTAAGCCAAAAGCTTATTTTTGCTAATCCCACTTTAATCAGACATCTGACTGCCTATAGTGAAAGTAGGTGGTATTTACTAGTTAACCACCATGATCTGACTTGGAAAGCTTGAATTACTAAAATGGTCTTCACCTCCCCAGTACCTAAATAGCCTTTAGCAAATGAGAATAGTTTTATTAATCAGCATTTTGGAAGGTACAGACATTGATCTTAATACACATTTTAAGTAACTTTGTTTATGTGAAGGTGCCTGATCACCTTCAAACTCTAAGTAACACAATAGGCAAGCCACAGACTAATTTCTTCAATGTTTGTACCAACACCTTTCCTAGGAAGAACAAATCCTTTTATTACCACAAAGATTTCCACTTAGTTCATTGTAAAACAGAGTAATCATGGAGTGGGAAAACAGCAAAATAGAAATCCATGATTTTCTGGTTCCTTGCTTATTGCCTAGTGAGAGAATAGATTTAAATTATTTTTTTTTTAAAGTTTTAATCTAAAGTAAGCAGGTACTCGTTATCAAAACGCAGGACTCCATTACTCCATACGTACCAAAAAAAGAGTTATTGAAATTTATACACCTCCAACATTCATACTCAAACATTATCTCAGAAATCACTATCATATTTGTTCGGTAGCCTAGTCTCTCAGGTTTCCTCCTCTTGACACATGCCTGATATCTTCTTGTGGGTGTCTCCTCCTCTTGGCACATGCTAATTGCTCCCTGGTGGTGGTCTTTCTGATGAAGCATGTAGTCTTCCTCATCCTGAACTTTTGAATTCATATTGTTGTTGGCAGGGAAAGCTGTCTCACTCTGGTTTAAGCTAGCTTCAAGGTCTGCTTTCCCCTTTGTCTACTGGCTGTCTAGACTTGCTTCTCACTTCTCAAAAGTGAGACTCAAGGACTTAGCAAAACTTCCTTTTTAGAAGGACGATGCTCTCTAAAGCACTTAAGTTTCTTGATACTTTTTGAAAAATTAGTGGCTAGGCCAAGAACAGATCCCAAAATTGTTTGATTTTTCTAAGGAAAATAATATGACAGGAGGCCAGCCAGCTGCAGACCAGAACCATGTCAAAAAAGATATGTTACAGATTTTTCTAATTTCTGGAAAAGCTTATATAGATTTCATATTCTAATACACAATTCAGATCTGAGACCTCAATAAAGGAAGCCCTTTCTATTTTCAGTCTCTAATGTATAAGGAGGGAGGAAGAAAGATTTCACAATTGTTTTCTCCTTGAAATTTCACTAAAACTCGTCCAAAAAGGCCATTCTTCATTAGAGGGATTTTAAAGCAGGTTTCAGAAGTTCAGCTTGTAAAGCAGTTATTACCTAAAAATCCAGGGTATTTCAAAAGATCTGTGAGGGTTTTAACTCTCATTCCTTTGAGTATTTTGAGTGTCCTAGTTCTTAAGTGATTGTTGAGCTCTACTGATCACAAGTCCCCACTGGGTCTTCTAAAAGTAACACAGATTTCTGAAGTGGGAAACGATCCTCTTGCCAAACAAGTTAATCCTGCATCTTTTATTTCTTGGGTGAAAAGGGCACCTGGAAAATTGCTATGCAGAGCATTTGATTCTCACTCTTTTTTAATCGGCAGGCTGTGAGTGATAATTAACAGATGTGTTTTTTGTGATTACCACATGCATCCTGAAAGTTTGGCCTACTCTCCATGTTTGATAGTACTCATTATCTACTTTTCTTCATTTTCAGATTCAAAGCTTCAACATTGAAAACAACCAGTTTTCCTATGCAAGTGACTGTGCAGGCTTCTTCACTCCAGGAATCTGGATGGGCTTGGTGACATCTATAATTTTGCTGTGGATCCTCACCTATGGAATCCATATGATCATGCAGCTCACAACAAACAGTAGATTTGATGATCCCAAAGGTCCAGCCCTGTCAGTTCCTCAAACAGAATAGCCATGAACTCATTTAATGATGCTCCATCTTTTTCTGGCCTGATATTTATGATATTTTATTTCATAGTATGTGTACTCTAAAAAGGTACCATAGGAGAAAGGGGTTAATAAACTACATAAAAAAGCATGCAAAATCCTGTCAACAATAATAATTCTACTTTTTATTACATTATTTGTTAATAGCTCTCTGTTAAGGGTCAGCTCTAAGGCTGTAGATGTTATCACTCTATCTGGCTATTAGAAAGACCTGTGTAAACTACCTTCCAGTTAACTATTACTGGTAAAAAAAGGGTATCAAAAGAGCAAGAGCTGGGGATGATAAATAACTTATTTGATAAGAAACTACATACTGAGAATATGGGTCTCTCTGATTGCTCTTTGGTGAGTATGTCATGTTGATGCTACATGAGTAAGGCTTAACTTTGTCTTGGCATTGTTTCTCTTGAGAACATCACCTAGAAAGATAAAGAGCTTAAGTCACCAAATAAATAGTCTTGAAAATATTTTTAAAATGCATTTTTTTTTTCAGGTGTGATAGCACAAATGAGAATGGATAGATGAAGGCCTAGCTTGCCTCTAGTGTCAGTGCATGCTTGCGGGAATTATGTTGAGTAGCACTATATGTTTGTTTTAGCCATGTGCTGTTGATAGACTTACTAAGCAAGGTAGGTCCCTGTCCAAGTTGATCACAGAATTGTATTTAGTGTCATGGAAATTAATGCGGATTTTCAAGTTCAGAACCTAAAATCCAGAAAGCATCTTACTATAGATAAGGTAATGTTCTTAGTACTTCTCCTTTTCCGGGTATATTGGGAAGTTTGTAAAAAAAAGAAAAATACAAAGCTATTAAAAGGGCTGTAATAATGTTCTGTTTAATTCTGAGCATGTTTATCATCACCTCAATAATTCCAGAAGCCTGAAAGCATTCACAGTGTGCTGGATACTTTTGTAATTAAGATAAGATGCTACATATTCTCATTAGTCAAACTGACTGTGTAATGAAATGCTAAATGTTATGAAAAGCTAGGAGACAGTAAAAGAGCAATAACAAATTGCTAAAAAATGGTTAAAATAACATTTTAGTTTTCTCTTCTGTGATGTAACACATCATTCCTGGATGTAACATTTTTATCATGCAGTCAGAAAATAAATGCTGTCTGAAGCTATTCTTCTTGAATCATTCATTTCTGACTTTGAAAACAAAATGAAAGCTGCTGTGCTACCAGCATAGGTGTATGCTCTGTGAATGCTGACATTTGATCTGCACAAAAACACTGCATTTAAAAGGCACATTTTCTTTGCAAAAAAAGCACAATGCCTGAAGAGATAACTGGATCTGTTTTATTAATTGCCTCTTCAAAACAAGTTATGTGAATGTGACATTGAAAATTGACATGACAGCCATGTAACTGATAGGTAGAAGATGAGAAGTGTATTACAAAGGGCTTGTGCCCTCCCTTGCTTGCCCAGGCTGGATTCCTCAGCTGCTTGCTGAGGAGGAGCAATCTCATACAGGCTGTCCAATGATGAAGAGAGAAGCCATCTCTTTCAAGTGAGATTACACTGGAACAGATGTTGGAAGAGATATCTGCTGGATTAGCACTTCACTGATGCAGTAAAACTGAAGACCTCAGAAAAATATCAGACTGAACTGATTGCTGTGTTTGATAATACACGTTCTGCAAAGGGGAAGGCCTTTTATTTTTTAGAAAAAGGCTTTTCACTTCTGCCTTCTCTTACAGCAATGACATTATGAATACAGGCAAATAAAGTATGTAGGGCATATACTGTGTTTTTATTAGAAGTGTAATAACCCTGTTATGAAAGGCTTGAGCTATCTATTGTAGCCCTTCATGTGGTAAGATTATTCTTGTTAGATCTGAGAATAACAGCAGAAAAGGAAGAGAACTACACACAGTGCAAGTTGTCCTGGGGAGCAGGTCGACTGGGCTTTGGGGACAACAATCTGAGAAGAGGATCAACTGCACTCTGTTGACATGTGGTGGGTTGACCTTAGTTGAGTGGCAGATGCCTATGCAGATCTCTCACCTCTTCCCAGAGAGGACAGCCCTCTGCCAGCATCTGGTCATTAGGGGGCCATGTGTGCTGCTGGAGTCCCCATGGTTACTCAAAACCCTGCAGGTGCAATCACACTGACCTTGAGGTCAGAGACAAAGACAACTGATAGCTAATTTCAGCATGACTGAATATACTCCTTTTAAATAGAGCTGGGCCTCAGGAAATTCTGGCAGAATTTTGCACCCACCCGTGTTTGTTTACCTTGCTGAATAAAGTTAGGAACTTCCAGGGACTTTCTATGTATTGCTTTCACAATTCAGCTTAATCACAGGTATGCTTGTTAAAACATGCCTGTTTTGGGAGCCATTCCAGACAGAATATTAGCTCTGCCTAAAAAGTGTGAGCCTTCAGGACTTTGTCCAGAGCACAGTAATCTTAAATAATTACTTCTGTGAATGCTAACTCAATCCTCTACCAAGTACAAAATAAGTTAATAAAAATGGAATTGATGAGGAGAAAGCAGCAGTTAGAAAAGCAGAAAGCTTTGGTTTTGCTTTCAAATACATATATATATACATACATATATTTGAAACTCAGTCAAGAAAAAAATATCAGGAGCTAGACTGGCATAACTTGTTTAACTGAAAAAAAGTCAAGACCAAAGCCAAATAAAACCCAAACATAAACACGACAGCCCTAAAGCCACAAGTTAGGCTATTTTCTCACAAAAATCATCAGTGATCACACTTTGGAGGGGCAATCTGAAATGGAGATCCTAAACTCCAGGCCTGATGAAACTTTGCTTTGTGTCCCAATCTGCTGGTTTCTCTGCTTATAAAATTACTGATTTCACAAACTCAGCTGTGACTTGCAATGAAACATTATTGTGCTAGAAATATTCCGAGTGGGATAGTATTTTTATGGACTCTCCACAGGTCTGGCTAGAGTGACCAGTGAACAAGAAGATGTCCATGCAAGAGTGGTCACTGACTCCTTTTCCTGCAGGCTGTTTTTCCTGGTGGATTCTGTGGTGGGCCAACCTCAGCTGGCTAATAGATGCCCGCTGGATTTCTCTCTCACACCTTGTCTTCCTCCTCCTCAACATAATAAGAGGAGAAAATAAGAAGAAGAAATTTGTGGGTCAAGATAAAGGCAGGGGCATCACTTACCAGTCACAATTACACACAAAAAAGAACTAAGGAAGATTAATTTATTGTCATCTAAGATAGGTTGGATACTGAGAAACAAAACAAAAATTTAAGTATCTTCTGTCTGCTCAAATACCAAAAAATCCTGTGGTGTCAGGTGTCTTCCAGGACAGGATCCTGATCTTCAGTTTGCTAATAAAGGTTCTGTTCTCATATTCGTCAGTTCCCTATCAAACCTAGTGCAAAATCAAGGAGAAAAGAGCTGTTTCTTCAGAACTCAGACTTCTGAAGATTTGAAAATTATTAAAGTGCAGAGGAAAAAAAAAAAAGAAAGCAAAAAAAAAAGAAAAAAAAAGATCTTGCCAAGGGGTGTTTCCCTAAGTAACCTGTCTCTCACTTCCGCAGTATGGGACGGTGTTTTTCTCAGTCTACCTAACTGTGTGGGTGGAAAGGAGACCAATGATAGTGACTGAGCCTGAGGGCAGATCATCTGTTATTGATGTCCCACAAACAGAGTGACTTTCCTAGCTTCACCACAACTTTTTGCTTGCCTCCTGTTTGAACACAGAGTATCTGCTCCAAATTGGCTGGATTTCTATGTAACATCCGGACCTGGTATGTTCTTGAATTATAATTGAACTTAGTTTTATGTATCATTATTACTTCCATGATAGAAGAAAGTTTCTTGAATGATTCTAGAATCATAAAATCATACTTTTTCTGCTTTGCAAATGGCAATGTGAGGGTCCAGTAGAAGACCAGGAAACGCATTTCTTAATGTTCTTCTAATTAGTTCTGCGGAAATAACATAAAATCAGTCGTGTATAGTCACAATGGCATCATATGCAACTTTCTTTAGTTAATTAAAACTGTGAAAAATAATATTTGCAACAAAAACCCCAACAAAACACTTGTAGAAGGTGGAATAGTTAAGGATTTTCTGGTGTTATGTTTGAATTGTAATTCTGTGTAATCTGTTTATTCTGAGTAACTACGGATACATATGGATAGTAGAGTGATCAATTTAGCTGTTTAATGGTTTCTTTCACTCCATCACACTGGTATGGTTTGAGATCTTATTGTGCCTACCTATCCTGCCTTTCATTTCTGTTTACCTGTGCCTCAGCTGTTCATTAAGTTCACCCTGCCATGCTCTCTTTTCCCACCAAGGATGTAGTAGATCAGATTTTGCACTACAGTAGCTGAGATGCAGATGTTTGGGTCTGTCATTCCTTTCACTGAGTAATAAAATCCTGGCAGAGAAGCAAAGGAGATACCTGCAAACACTGGGGTCTCAACACATCATTGTGATAATGGTGAAGGATTTTTATTATAGCTGTCAAAAGGGGAAACCAATGCCAGGAGCTATGTGTCTTGTCAGGGTCAAAGATGACACTGCCTGGGAAGCAGGACCTGCGCCACTTTGGGTGGTGTTTGTTTTCTGTCTCCACAGTTGAACACTAATTAGGTATGTTGGGGTATGCTCAAGAGTACCTTTTTTCCTGACTTGCTATGAAGAATTCTAATGGCTGCCCATGGTAGAAGATATTTAAAGGGCACCGAGATCCAGCTGTGGCCACCTTCTCTCACGTTGTGGCTTAAGTGTGCAATTGAACAGGAATGTCCCTGGCCCCCAGTGGTCTGAACCCTTCTCTTTTTCTCAATAGACTGTGTGAGTCCTTGCACTTCTGAGTGGGAACCAGGATTCTACACACTAACAGAAAAGCAAGGGTGGCAACAAAGGATCATGATGCTTCTCGTGAGGGTGTGCACACATGTGTGATATTGGGCAAGGCCCTCCAGGTCTTCATCTTCCAGGTTCACTCATTGGGGCTACCCATGAGCTGCCACTTTGGTTGCCCTCCAGAAACTTGGAGGGAGTTGAAAGCAAGTGGGAGAAGAAAACCCTGCGGCTATACTGCATTTATCCTAGCATGTGAACAAAGCAACAGAATTTGACCTTAGAATTTTTGCATAAGGCAGTTGAATTCTGAATGGAAAAATCAGAGATTTTTCTTGTAATTAACTAGTATTGTACTTACAAAATAAGCTATCTCCTTCTGATTATTGGGCTTGAATGTGTACTTACACAGCAAGAGCAGGGCAGTTGCATTAGCTTCCACTGGTTTAGATTTTCACACAAATTTTTGTGGTAATTCTGGTTGGTTCTGAGGAAAGAATACAGATCTTAGTGCCTTACTGCTATCAATTTCTGATGTTTAATAGTGATTAACAGAAACCTATAGTGTGAGATTTTGTTGGGGGGGGTGTTGTTTACCTTAAATAGCATGAAATATAGTTCATTTGATATATTAGGGATTTTTAGTTTTGCATACGTTCTGACATCATTTCTGCTGTAATTGCTTTTGTAGGACTCTGAAGTTCAAGGGGGCAGAAAGGGTTTAGGGGTCACAGACTGCTGGGCTTTGCACACTTCTGGCAACAGATAAGCTAAAGATCAGTGAGAAGTTTTTCTGATTGCAATATCTGAAACTCTTTCCTAGAGAAACTCTTCCTAGATAAAATTGGTTTCTAAGTATTAAGAAATATGTTGGTTTTGGCCTAATGAATGACTAACTTCTGTTTGCTACTAAACTCTCAATTAACACGTGAGCTAGTTACTTTTGCCAAATTAGCAGTAAGGGTCATTGTTGTCATCTGGAATAGCCAAAGGTTACACTTGAAATATATGTTATGATTGCAGTTTAATCATTAAGTAAAATTTGCATATCGTCTAATCAGTAGCATACTTGCAGCAGTGGAGATGGCATCTGTTATTAGTTCTAAGGGAAATAATTTCAGTGTTGCCATTACTTGTTATTGTTTCAGTGTATTTAGAAAGAGAATGATCCAATTTTAAACAATTACCAATTAGGTACTTCCATTCCTGTCAAGGGAACTTTGTACCTTGCTCCACTTGTGGTGCTGTGATGGCAATGATTTCATACCAGAAATCAATTCAGCCTCTGTTACGGAAAGGGTCTCCAAATCAAAGTGCATTGATGGAAATAGTTTCCCTTGTGTTGAAAGTCCACAGCTTTCTGACAGAATATAACCCATATGTCCTAGTGTGCTACAGCATGGTGTGAAATTGTTCAGTGAAGAACACACTTGTATCTGAGATGCAAGGTGCTGCAAAAACACATGGAGGATAACACAGAGGTGATTGGAGGCAACCAACATGGCTTCACCAGGGGCAAATCATGCCTGACCAATGTGGTGGCCTTCTATGACAGAGTAACATCATCAGTGGACAAAGGAAGGGCAACTGACATCATCTACCTGGGCCCATGCCAACCTCATGAGGTTCAACAAGGCCAAGTGCAAGGTCCTGCACCTGGGTCGAAGCAATCCCAAGCACAGATACAGGCTGGGTGGAGAGTGGCTTGAGTGCAGCTCCGTAGAGAAAGACTTGGGGTTGTCAGTTGATGACAAACCCAACATGAGCCAGCAGTGTGCACTCGCAGCCAAGAAGGCCAACCAAATCCTGGGTTGCATCAAGAGGAATGTGACCAGCAGGTCCAGAGAGGTGATTTTGCCCCTCTACTCGGCTCTGGTGAGACCACACCTGGAGTATTGTGTCCAGTTCTGGAGCCTTCAACACAAGAAGGACATCGAGCTATTGGAGCGGGTCCAGAGAAGGGCCACAAAGATGGTCAAAGGGCTGGAGCAACTTTGTGTTTAAGGCCAGGCTGGACAAGGCACTGAGCAGCCTGAAGTAGTGGGAGGTGTCCCTGCCTATGGCACGGGGGTTGGAACTCGATGATCTTTAAGGTCCCTTCCATCCCAAACTATTCTATGATTCTATGGCAGTGTTGCATAGGACACATGATTTGGCCAAAATAATAAGATTAACAGTTTTTCCCTGAAACGTAGGGATTAATGAGAAGGTAATATAGATTTATGTCTCACTCCTCCAGTGCTGTGTTCCCATCATTCAGAAAGACTGCTGCTCCAGTGGCATTTGCAGCTCCCATCGGCAGCCGCTCAATCTGCTGATCTCACTGGCTGAGCATGACTTTACTTAGCTTGTTCAGTCCTAGACAAGGTGTTTAGGCCTGGACATCAGGAGTTATTGCCAGATTTTTCTAAAGTGCAATGTCTGTAAGCTTGCAAAAAGCACAAGCAACTCAGAACTTGCATCTGCTCAAAAACATTTTATCAAAGAAGCTGAGAGGATCTATAATCAAGGGCCAAACCTTGTATCTTGATGAAAAGAGCTCTCATTTAGATAAATTCAAGTTAGAAATTAGAAAATGGAAGAATGGTACAAAAATTTCCTTACTATATACAGCACCTTTAGAATGAAATAGAGAAGATCTGCAGAGGATACAGGTCTTCTGCATAAATCTGTGACATGCTGCAAAAGTTTTAATAAGAAACTTGTAGAGAAGAAGATGAAATTCCTCTCCTCTTCCCAGTTTCCTTGCTTTGGAGAATAATCTATAAGTATATAAATAGGGGAACATCACAGGGGCTTTAAAATGCCAGGAATGTTTCCGTCACCATAAACTTTGCTCAGTAGGAATGCATATATTGTGAAAGAAAATATGCAAACAATTTTTCTCCAAGTCAAGCTTTCATTCTGAGAAAGGGCGTGCTTCTACTGGAAAAGTTAGCATCACGCTATGTGTTCTTTGAAGGCAGACTCTGAGGAAGGCTCTGCAGTGTCAGGCGGCTCCCGGTTCTTCTGTTCACTTGCTCCGAATGTCTAGGGCAAGGAAAATGAACACAACATCCTGCTTCCTTGCAGGCTGTGGGATGGCATGACTACTACCATCTTGTGCTTTAGAGAGCAGGGAAGCAAGATGCCACTTTTCCATCCTCTGTCCTTGTGAGCAGTGGACACATGGCAGATTGTGCTCTCCTGAAAGCAATGAGTATTTGAAAGGCACACCATCCCTCTCCTTACCAGGCACAAGTGGTTTGGCAGCTGACCACTGAATCTGCTTTTTGCTCACGGGCTGCGTTTTCCAAATGGAGGTCTGACTTTAAGCTTTGAAACTCACCTGGTTTACCCTTTCCTTCATATCTGCAATGGGCCTGTCTACTAGTAAACAGCAGAAGTGAGGTGACTTTGAAATGTCTGAAATTCAAAAACATCCCCTTTCTGCCCACATAAAAAGCAGCACCTTCTAGCTGGTTCTTCTTGTTAGGTGACCCAGTTGCTTAGGGCTGAGCTTAGTGCTTAAAAGCATTTGGCAAGTGCAATGCATATCACAGAGCAGCACAAGTACCATTTGTGGCCTTTTGCAGAGGGAAAAGCGGCTTATTTGTTTAGGAAATAGAGGCTATCGTGCTTAATGTTTGATATTTCAGTCACTTCCATGGCAACAGGCTCAGAGAGAACAAAGCAAGACTTCACCAGATCACATAACAGCTTGAAAAATGGAACAGAAAAATTTTTACATAGTGATACTCTGAAGTTCCTTTTAACTTTCAAATTTTACCTCTGTTAGTTGACTGTTGATTCGATCAGTGAAGTAATTGTTGCACTGCCAAGCAGTTAAGAATAAATTGGCATTGATTTCTTCCAGTTGTCAGGCATCCCTTGTTTCTGTAATGACAGGGGACGTGTCAGCACAGTGTGATGTCCCTCTCTCCCTCTGCCCAAGGGTAATACTCACTGTCTGACAGCTGCCCTGCCATGGCAACTGTATTGAAGGGGCAGCATGAGTTAGAAACAACAGCCTGGTTCAAAGGCTTTGGAATTTTTTTGTTTTCTTCTCTCAGCTTCAGACTTGGCTTGATCTTAGAAATGTGGCTCAGCCCATTGCATGGTCTGCTGAATAACAGGTAGCAAAACACGTGGCCAAGTGATAAGACTGTGAAACTCCCATGTTTAATGACACAACCTTTATGTTCTCATTCTGAATTAGATCTAGTCACAGGGATTTTAATCACCTCATTACAAGCAGGGAGAGTGAGAGACTACTTTAGCCCTTGGGTCCTCATGTTCTGAACATCAGTTACTCTGTTTCCTTGGGCTGGCTCCTGTGTGTGGCACCAGAAAGAGCTACAGCACTTGAGTGTCAAAGGGCTTGTTGTTAGCCTTCCATGTCCTGCAGGAGAAGGGAAGATTATTAAAAGGAGTGGCTGATGTAGAAGCACATGCATGCTGTATCATTCACAAAGTCTTCTCTCATAAATATCTCCTAAATCAGAATTTGCTGTTGTAATATGATGTGCAAAAGAAATAAAAGAGACACAGAAGGCAACAGTATTTCTAACTTCTAATGCAAATGGCAGAAGATGAGTCAATTAGGATGGAAGCAACCAGTTAAGCACCTTGAACTTCTAAAACTTTGAGTTCATTTCTTGAAATTAACCACTTAGATAAATAAATTACTGTTGAAGAGTACTGCTGTCATATCTCTGACAGCACCCTGCGCACAAGAAGGAGAAGGTGAGATTTGGTAGTTTTTTATCAAAGTAGGGACAGACAGATTGCATGTGGCTTTTGATTTTTGAAACAAAATAGGAGTTCATCAGCTGCTCTAGCCAAAACATTTTTCTTATTCTTTTTGTTTTGTACTTTACAGTCAGACATTTGAGCTCTATGATGTCTCCTTGTGCACTTGCTCCTCACAGAGCCTGGTACTCACCCCATAAACCTGCCACAACCCTGTTCTAAGATATAGTAGTAAAATAAAAGAATATGTGGCTCCTCAGAAACTCTTTGAATAAATGTGTTACTTTATACCTTTATACAGCCTCAGTTTATGCTGTAGGAGACGTGGTAAGGGGTGGAGATCTCATTCCTGTTGCAGAAATCTGTGAAGTTTAGCAGGTGCCACTGGCAGGTGTTCCATATCAGTGTGGTTTGATATGCATCGCTTTGCATTACTATTTCATGTTGTTTTTTTTTTAATTTATTCTGTATGAAGCAGACACTTGAGATAAAATGCTTCATCCTCAGATTCTTCAGATCTTAAAATATTAAACTACTAAATGTAATTTTTCACAAAGGAAGTTCCCAAATACATCAGAAAGACTTGGAATAAAAACTACCTGTAGGATAGAACTGGGGAAATTTACTTTTTTCTGGATGTCATTCAGTCTATTGATGATATTCATTCAGTCCTAAATTCCTGATCTCAAATTTTGGATACAATTTTATGATACTTGTGAGCTGAGGCAAAAGTTCTCAAAAAACAGTCTTTTAAAAAGCCCCAGTTGTCTAATGCAGCAAATATTGTATGAGTTCAAGCTAAACTTTCGGAGTATGAAAGGTATAAAGTATTAGTTCTTCTGTGCAGGTGAAATGGCATTAGTTTAAAATAAACTGGAAAATGAGAAGTTTTCATTTTATATTGAATTATACTTAGACTTGTGATGGCTATCCTGTTTCCTCTCACATATTATAGTGGTAAAGCAATATTTTTTTGCAATGAAGTGAGGTAAAAGAAACTTTGAATATCATTTTGGTTGGTTCATTTCATTGTAGATTTTTTCCACTTGTTTTCATGATAAAGACAAGTTTTCAAGTTAGAAGGGAACTAGACATTTAACCCTCAGTGCAAGGTGCCTGCAATTTCAGTCTGAGTCTTGTAAGCCAGACTTTAATGTAAATAATTTTGCTCACAAATGAGGCTGATTTTTTTAAAAAAACCAAAACCCAAAGAACATAAAACTTGAGCATAATTCAGTTAGCTATGTTACTTTGATAGGTTTAATAGCTTATATTCTGTTCTGCATTGCTTTCTAAGTTGAGCATTTCTCAGAAGGGGAGAAATTTTCCAAAGTTCAAAGGAGTCTGCAGCATGTTGCATCCTTTTCTGTGTTTCAGTATGAAGCGACATGAATGTACTTTGAAACAAATAATCCCGGTTGCTGGGGTTATTTTGAGGTCCCCTCTCCCAGCTTTATTTACTGGTTCTTGAGTAGCAGAGTAAGCCTTGCAAGTTCTTCCCAAAGTTCTAATTCTCTCTACTTTTCTTCATGGATGTTTGCATCCAGGTTCTTCTAGAAAGCATTTGGGAAGGACAAGTGATCTGAGTTTCAGATAGTTGGCAAATACTGCTGTTCTATTCCTTCTTCTTTTACCATTTCAGCATATTCAGCATAGTGACTTTATCAAGGTAAGAATCTATGCGTGCCAAATTACTATATTCCTATTGTCTGACCATACTTTCAATTCATGTAGTAGTTTTCTTATCACAGTTATTTCTGAGAACTAAAAAAGGATTATAATTTTAAAGCAGAAAAGCCACAATACTATTGTAGTCTTCGTAAGGAGGTATCAGTTAACTGCATAAAATCCTGGAAGTTGGACTGAAAACCAAATGGTGTTGAAAACTAGACCCACAATCAGTAATGAGTTAAATATGCAGGCTATTTTACAGAAATTTTGAGAACTCAATTCTCTCACTGTGTTTTTTTCTTATCAGTTTAACCCAACCCCCATGCTCAATAAATATTTGTAACAGAATCAGATTCTCAGACATCTAATATATATTTGTTCCCCGTCATTTGCTCAGCTCACAATTGTACAAGTACAAGAAAAGTACAAGAATAAGCTTTGTAAACAGTCTTTAATTTAAAAGGTTTTTTTAAATTTTGAATGGAACGAGTGAGACCATTCTTCTCTTTCCACAAACATTCAAGCTTGCAAACATTAGAAACTGAAGAGCTTGGTGCTAATTTTTATATTTCATTATCTCAGGAATGAATGAAAATTAGTACAGTTGTTTTATATCTAGTCAAGTGAGAAATTACCCAGAGGCTCTGATTTCTTGTGAAGCCTGGAGACTTTTAACAAGTCAGTGAGGCAGAGTACTTTGAAAAGTTGAGTTTGAAAACTTTCTCCAATTGTAATACTGTTTGCCAAACTGTGTTGCAAATCTTGCAGCAGTGAAACAGATTGATCTGGGAGGACCTCATTCTATTAAGTAGAGAAAGGAATAATTTGTAATTACAATTTTTCTGCAGGTCATTTGGCCAGTAACTCCTCTGAGGAGCAGGTAGAAAGGAAAGAGAGATAGAAATTATAGGATGTACCAAATGTGAGATGAAAAAAGGAGGAGTAATCAAAAAAAACACTTGAAATTTTCATTCTTCCTCTGTTAAATCTGCTTCAGACATGGGGAACATGGCACTGCTAATAGGAAAGGCTCAGCTCTTCTGGTCAGATGAAGGAAAGTTGAATGTATGTAACAGCTAGAGCTGAATGAATACTCATTCATCTTCTAAATGGATTTCCTTTGATTATATTTATACTATATTTTTGTTTAAGTGGGTATTCTTCTGAGCTTGTTGTAATTAAACTGATAAATGTAAACTCCTTGGATAAGGGAATGAGCTGTAATATTAATATACAAATAATTTCATATGTTTAGAAAAATAGACATAATCAAACTTAAGGTACCTGTTTCCCTCCAAAAAATATTTCTTTTTCTTTTCCTTAGGGCATGATAAGATACATAGAAATGGATGATAGTGAAGATTAATCAAAAATTTTAACATGTAAATCTTCTGTGTTTTGTACTAACGAGGCAGTGTGTAGCCCAAAAATGGTCTGACCAAACCCTGCCTTAAGTCATAAAAGTTTTATAAAGGTTTGAAAGTTTACTACTGTTTAAAATCTATTGCCCTTTACTGTAGCAGAGCTTACAAGAATGTTTCAGTATTAAAAATAGCTGCACGTATTGCTCTTGTAACTTTGAACTTCACATTTATGAAACATGTGCTCTCTATAAAAACGTGGCTTTTACTATAGTGCATTTACAGGCCATAGATCTGCTGGTTTCTGTAAGAAATGTTTGTTAAATCACACAATAGGAAACAATGAAAAGTACAAGGATAAGCTTTGTAAACAGTCTTTAATTTAAAAGGTTTTTTAAAATTTTGAATGAAACGAGTGAGACCATTCTCTTTCCACCAACATTCAAGCTTGCAAACATTAGAAAGTGAGGAGTGTGGTGCTAATTTTTACTACAGTGCATTTACAGGCTATAGATCTGCTGTTTTCTGTAAGAAATGTTTGTTAAATCACACAATAGGAAACAATGAAGAACAGCTGCAAAGAGCAACCTGGCACAAAAATTATGTAAATGCAAAATTAGTTAAAGTGAGTTATTAGAAAACCAGGGAATCCTAGGTACATACTTTTGAAAAATGGTTTGTGTATTCAGCCTTTCTCAGATATAACTCAACATCACACTGCCTGAATTTGACAGAGCCACTGTTTGTGACACTTCGATTAGTAGCTGGAAACCAAATATGTTCAGCAAGAGAGATTAGTCAATGTCAATTTGCATTAGGTAAGGAGGTTAGTTCCTAATTACTACACTCATAGTTCCATTGCTTGCAGTATCGATATCAGAGGGTGTAGACTTAACAAGAATGTAGTTTTGCAGCTTGGCCTCATCAGATCTTGGTTTTTAATTATTTTTTAATCAAGGAATGTGCTTTAATTTCAACAGTCAGATCTACACTACCTCTCACCTTCTCTGCAGGTCTACAGCTGCCTTTTTCAAAGTCTGGTGACTCAGTTCAGATAAAACATCAGCTCTTTTTGGAGTCTGTCCATAGGGAGCAAGGCTGATGTGCATCATCTCTGTGTGTGCAGGAAATGGATTCATGGGCAGAGGGAATCCTGTGCTTCCTGCCTGCACCATCATGCTCCATGTGCCCACACATGCAGAACCCTGTGGCACAGGCTCATTCATGCTGCCTGTCCTTCCTGCAGTCAACTAAGTGCTTCAGGCCCTGGAGCAGGACCTCAGCTTTGAAAAGGCAACCAGAATACAAAACAGACTGCTAAGGTGACCAAAATGTGGCAGTGATGGCACAGCCCTGGTGATGCTGTCTGTTCTCTCTGTGCATCTCCCAAAGCTGGGCTTACTATGTGGACTTTAAAGAGAGCAGATAGGTGAGGAAGACGTTCACAGAGTTAAAGGTTTTTAACAGTGCTGGTCACCAAAAAGCCATTTGGTCCACATAATTGAGAAGTCTTGAGTCATAAAAATTTGACTTTTTGTTTGCTGCTCCTGCCCATGTTTTCATGCTGATAATTTAAATAGAAACTAGGTCTGATCTAGTCAAGTGGAAAGAAAGCAAAATGGAGCAAATTTGTCCCAAGTGACTAAGCATGCCAAGAATCTGGGAAGGTTTAAATGTTAGTAGAGAGAGGCAGTGAGGAAATTGGGCAAAGAGCTGGGAACTTGCAGCTTGGAGGTGAAAATGGGTGTGAAGGGTAAGAAGCAGCTGGCTAGCCCCTGCCACAGCCAGACAGAAGCCTCTCCAAATGAGGGGATGCTCTGCAGGTTTGACTATGGTCAAGATGCTACAAAACCAGTTAAACCAAGTGCAGAATAAAGGAGTGAATTGCAAAGGGTGAGCTATGCATAAAAAGAATATTGTCTACATATTTAATTTTATTAGTATCTTCCCTAGCTGGTTTTTTTTTTCTGTTTATATTTAAACATTATATTATATTACTTTCTTCGGTGGAAGTGGGTTGGGTTTTGTGTTTTTATCTTTTTTGTTTGTTCAGGAGTTTTTTTGTTAAGTTCTGTAGCCACCTGGATGCATTTGATAACTCCTACAAGGAACCATCTAGGGAGGGGCCTTCAAAGCTGTGGACAGCTTTCAGTGTCATCAACTGGCTGTAGTCACCTATTCCACAAATTTGAGCCTGGCTGAAGACCAAATTGTTACAATACAGAAAATTTCTCTCCTTGGTTGCTCTGCAACCAGCAGCAGGAAGTTTCCTGTTGTTAGAGCACCCTGACACTCTGTGAAGGAATGCAGAGCCATTGAACCTCGTGACAGAGGAATTTGCCAACTGCTTGATTAGCAAGGACAGACTTTCCAGAACCTGAAAGAAACTCATTTTAACGTCTCCATTTGCTGTTTTTCAGAATACATGGGGAAAGACCTAAATGAGTTGGACCAGTTCCAAAACAAAGGACAGAAAAAAGGGAGGTGCATCCCCATCTGGAGGTTAACATTAGAGAGCCCGAGTAGTTGGAATAGGATGAACTTGGCCTTGAGTACCAGTGCTGAGAATGTAATTCTTGTTTTCAAGAAGCATTTCCTTTGAAGATGTATTATGATGAGGCTGTAAACTGTTGAATCAGTCAGGAATCAATGTTTCTTCTGAATATAAGGGAAGCTGATTAGAGACTACATGGGCTGGGTTTTTTTTCCATGTAAGTTACTGTATCACAGGGCAGGGAAGAAAATAAAAGGTTAATTTAATTTAATTACTGGCACATTGTTTGAAGTGTATCCAACAGTCAGTCAAAGAATTTATTTAAGATCCTGCTGTTTGGTTCATTTTGTTAGAATCTAGCCCCTGAGAGCTAGAGTTGCCATGTCTGGCTACCCAGAAAAGAAGTGCCTTTTTTATAGGTAAAGTTATAATTCCTTGGGGTATTTTTAGAAAAAAATTACTCTGTCCTGAAGAAGTTATTAACATCTAGGGGGTTCTATTCCACTATAAGTGGATGATTTTTAAAAATTTTAAGTAAAATGGTATTCACAGATGGGTAGGTAGTAGGAGGGAGAATGGACTGGAAAGAGAACATAACCTAGGATTTAATTTGGAAGAACCAGAAAGATAGAAAGCTTGGAGGGATATCTGAAGCTCATTCCTGCAGTTTGCATCTGTAACTCTTTTACAGACCCATGTATGTAAATCAGCTGATTGTTAATCTTTGCAAAGATCAAGAGTAAAGGTAGTGACCTGAAGCCAAGTCAGAGGGTACAGTGATTATTATTTCTCCATAACTAATTTCGGTAAGGAATTCCTGACTGCCATACTTTATACATTTTTGGAGTTGTACATCTTTCCTCCTCCTTAGTATTTTCTTGGGAATCAGAAATATATGTCTAATGAAGCCTTTCACATGTCAATTTGTAAGACAGAAAAGACTTTTTTTTCTGACCTATTTTGTGTCAATTTGTTCCTGTTCACTTGGTGCTTTGACTTCCCTGACCTAAGCAGATCCTTCAGGCAAGCCACTCATTGGAGTGGGTCAGTATAGCTGGTCAAGGCAGGGTGTTTCCAGTTTACAGGAGCTGTTAATATAAAACCTTAATTTTGTTTCGAATTAGATGAAAACCTGATAAAAGCAAGAAGGAAAATAATACAATCTCGTGAGTTAGAAAGAGAAGAGGAACTCATCTTTCTGAGGCATGAGGTGTTTCCAAAATTAAAGTGTCCAGCTGGCATTGGTAGCTGCTGGTGGAATAAGTTTCTATGCCACACTGTTTCTGATCTGGCAAGATCTAAGCATACAGTCATTTAGTCTTGCTTCATATATGCTGCACAAAGGTAACAGCTCTCATGCTGTAAATCCACCTCCTACATTTTGTTGAAATCACTTGCTGTACAAGTCTTGCCCAACACTGATGTAAACTTGTGCAAGCCCATTGACCCTAGAGGCCAGAGGCTCAACTGTGCCTGACATAGTTGGCAGGGAGCTGAGAAGCTACAGGACTCCACTGGGGGACAAGTTTCAGAAGAATGCTGCTGAAGGCTAGATAAAAATTCATTACCAGGACTGAGAGGCTTCTGCAGAATGTATCCAAGTGTTGAATAGAGTGTCCCATAAAACAACACATCTCAGAAGTCCTAGCCCTGCTCCTACTGTTTTTCTTACCCTTGACTATTTCTGTAAGGAATCACAGCAGTTTTTCCTTTCTTCCATCCTGGTCAGCTCCCAAGAGAATGCAAATATCATCCAAGTCTGTAGTATCACCAAGATGCTTTGTTATTTATTACGGACTCGCTGGCTTCAAAGGATGACATAGACAGGTTTTAAATGAACAGCTACTGAAGACCTGGAGTGTACAAGCAGAGGAAAAAAGCTCTTAAGATCCCAAGTACAGGCTCAGAGTTACTTCTAATAACAAAGTAATAGCACATTTCTGAGGTTTTTATGTATTCTCTTAGGTGAAATTAAGAATACTGAATCTTTCCATAAAAATATCATGGCTCTGCAATATTAATTTACAGCTTGCTTTCAACCTGAAACAAGTGATTACTTCAGAAGAAGGGAGGAGTGGATGTATGCTAGTGAGACCTCATGATTCACCCTCCCTGATCTTTCAGGCTGTTAGAATCAAAACCAATTGAATTTCAAATGAGGCAGATTGGAAGAGTCTAAACATCCAGTCCAGTCCAACTCTGGATCTTGTTTCTGAACTTGCTCTACATTATAGAAAATATTAATGGCTAAGCAATTACTGATTAATGTTTTCCTCTTCAATAGTTTTTCCATATTGCTGTCATAAACACATTACAGAATTCAAAGAGAGATTTATGAGATTTCACATTTGAATTTTAGTATTTAATAATTGAAATGCCCTTTCCTTGAAATATATGTTTTCATTGAAATACATATCTCTTCTCACTGATGATTAAATATGAGTGATACAAATATGGGCAATTCTGGGACTGCACTTGTATCACACAAGAAACAGTTTTCTTGAAAGAAGAAGCCATTCACAGCATGGCACATGAAGTCTGATGTTGCCCTTCTCATGATATATTGATGGGTTTGCTCCCAAACTCAATGAAAGCAGCTTCCTGCAAGAAAACACTTTGTTTATCTAAGTTAAGGTAGACACTTAATAATTTGTACAGATTAATTCCATGATTATAAGGCCACATTTATATTTGGTCAGTTCTCATCTCAAATACACGAATATTTTCCAAAATTTTCAGGTGATTTTTTTTCTTGGCACTCCATTATTCCTTTTGAGAATTAATGTGAGAATTCTGAAAAACTAATCTATGAAAACACATTCTTATAAAGCAGAATTTACTTTTTACTTTTCAAAGCTGAGGTGCTTTTCTTTAATGTGACAGCAGCAGGTCTTGCTGTGGCTCCAAGTCAGAGTATTCCCAACATAGCGTAAACACCGGGAAGTGCCCATGTAGATGCAGACGTCCCAGCACTACATCCAGATTTCAGACTATCCTTAAGACACGTTACTAACAACATAGCTAACTTAATCTTCTATGATTAATTTCAACCAATAGTAAAATAAGTACACACAGACCTGGTTGTGATGTCAGGAGCAGAGGCTGCTTCCACCCACTTCATGGTTTAATCCCAGATGGCAGCTTAGCACCAGCAGCTGCTGGCTTCCTTCCCTCAAAATGGGATGCTGGAGAGCATCAGAAGAGTAAAGCCAAGAAAACTTTGAGATAGAGACAGTTTAATAAGTAAAGCAAAAGGCATGCATGCAAGTAAAGCAAGATAAGGACTCCATTAACACTTCCCAATAGCAAGTTGGTGTTTACCCACCTCTAGGAAACCAGGGCTCCAGCACTCAAAACAGTTACTTGGAAAGACAAATGACATCATTCCAAATGCCACCCCCTTCCTTCTTTTTCCACTGTAGTCTATGTACTGAACAAAATGTTGCATGTTATAGTGTCAGCTGTCCTGACTGCATCTCCTCCAAGCTTTGTGTTGGCAGGACAGTGGGATGGTGTGAGGAGCAGAAGGGGCCTTGACTGCTTAGCAACAACCAAAACCATCAATGTGCTATTCTCGTCCCAAATCCAAACCATAGCATTTTACCCGCCTTTAATAAGAAAGTTGGCTCTATCACATCTGAAACCAACTATGGTGGAATATTTATGGCTGCAGCCTCCTCTCATCACTGTAGTTTCAACCTGAAATATAACTTAAAGGAAAATTTCTTGACCATGCTAGTGATGTAACGTGTGCTAGCATTTTTCCTCAACAATACAGCAAACTGATGGGTTTTCTTGCAAGAAAACCCATCATAGCTGATGAGATTAACTTGTCACCAATATACAGAAAAAGTCAATTGTATAAAGTATAATTACAGTACTTCTAATTTGCTGTCATCATCTTAAATAATTAAACAACAAAAATCTCTTAAGGTGGCAAACAATCTATAAAATTATTCAAATATTTCCCTTCTCATAATGCTTCTCAAATTTTAGTTGCTGAAAGAACATATGAAGTAGATTGCACTGTCATGAAAGAGAGCCCCATGCAAACAAAATCACGTTTTATAGTGCCAGTCTAGGCAGAGAGTTCCTTCTGCTTTTGCATTCTGCATGCGACTAAGCATAGAAGGGTTTGTGTTGGAAAGGAACCTCAAGGATCATCTAGTCCACTCCCTACTGTAGGGAGGGCTATCTTTCACTAGATCAGATGTTCAAAGCTCCATCCAACTTGACCTTGAATGTGTAGTCTTCCAAAAATGAAAACTCTGGCCTTGCAGCTTTATCGTGCAATTAATTTAAAATCACAATTCCTCCTCAGAAATTAAGAAAATCAAAAGCACAGCAGGGTGTTTAATCAGGTGGTGTCTGCTTTTTTGTGTCTTGCATGGTTTGCTGAAAACTGGGCACTAGTTTCAGAAATACATTTTAAATTTCACTGCCAAGCTTGTAGTTTGAGGAATATTATTAGCATTTAATGGAATGAATAGACTTACAAATATATGTTTAGAATAGTCTCTATAACCTTGTTATATGAGGAATGTACTCATTGCCATAGGAAGAAGTCTGAAAAGTCTATGCTAAAAACTCCATGAGAGCATTAGACCATGGTGCAAGACAAAGAGATCTGCCTGTTTAGCTACTGCAGTGTGCACACAGGCCCACCTGAGCTTTGGGAGTGTCTCTTTTGGCAAGACTTGTCCATAAAGATCCATTACAGGTTAAAGTTTTGGGTGCACTTGGGTTCTCACAGCACCAAATACATGGCTGTCATTCAACAAGGACGTATATGTAGGCCATATTTTAGGGAGGAAAATTGTTGTTAAATGCTGAATTAGGCCTGTAAATGATTCAAGGCTGGTGTTCTGGTTTTGTGCCAGAGTTCTGTGATAGCAGCCCAAAGAACATGCCTCTTAAAGAATGATATTGTTGTCCAGTCAGCAAGAAGGATATGAAGAAAGATGGAAAGTTTTTGAAGGCTTGGCTGTTAATTGGCAAGGGAAGCTTGCCAGAATTTAGAAACAAAGGTATCAGTTGCATTAAAGGAAGAATGACTATTGACCTTATAGGAGCACATTGGGCAACACTGTAAAGGAGGTTGAGGCAGTCAGTGAAACTTCTGGAAATAAGGGTGAAACAAATCACTGGGCAAAGTGAAAGCCTGGCATTTCCTCATTAAAAGGCTCATACTGAGCTTAACAGAGAGATCCTGCCCAAGTAAATAACTTATGCCTTAAATGCTGAGTGGCAAAGTCCCCAGGCAGGTTTCCAGGATGGACTGTATGTGGAATTGGACTCACCTGGTTAGTGTTGTCCAGGCAACATTTTCAGCAGAACTTATTTACTGTAGGCAAAATATTTCATTGATAAAGTTCTGAAGTTAACTTTCTTACAGGTAGTTCAGTGGTAAAGAGAAGGGTTATCAAGGAGTTTTAGGGTAGAAGCAAATTGATGCAGAGGCAAACAGTAAGATGAAATTCAAGTAACCGGGAGTCTTTAAGCTTTCAGGGTATGCTTCAGGTGTAAGAGACTAGTATCTAGGCTATTTGTTCTTTAAAAATTCCATTTTTTACTTATATTTTAATTTTCTGCAGGAAGCTTACATCTTGGAAATATTACTTCATGTCACTGGACAGTTATGCTGGTAGGAAGAATCACAGGAATTGAGTACCTGTGATGAATGAGTATATTGGAGGAACTCTGCTGTCTGCTGTCACTAAAATAGAGGGTCTTGCTTCAAAAAGATGGAAGATTAAGGAACTGCTGAAGTACTTGAACTGGTACAAGTAAAAATGCTGTATGTCATGTGGAAAATAGCACTGATGTCCTTCTGGCAAAATCTGGAAGGAATTTTTTAATGTGCTTACAATGATTACAAAACTTTTTAGTCCTTTACATTTTCAAAATCAAGTCATTGAGGGTTTTTTTCTTTTCAGTTTTTTCTTCTTTTATACAGTAAGGAATCTGGAAATGTATCAATTTATCAGATTCTGTCCACTCAGAAATACAGCCTGAATGTAGGTATGTGTTTCTTCTCTCATCATGCTACGAAAACAGATTTCATCTGGTTTCTGAGAACTGCTTCTCCAAAAGTAGTCAACAATCTCTTCCAAAAAAAAAACTTTACCAGCAGATCTGTAATTTAGAAAAAGAAAAGCAACGAATGCTGGAAAGAAAAAGTGGTTTGTGGTTTTTTTAACTACCACTCTTTATCAAATCAGCCCAAGATGACAGGAATTGAACATCCACATTATTTCAGAAGCTTCCTCTCTCACATTCTGGAGATAAAACTCACATATCGTTCAGAGTCCAGAGTGCCATGCCATTAAAATTCCAGAAAAGTATTGCTTGTCTGATTGCTTTGTGTGTCAGTTTACCTCCTTTCCCACACAAATCTCATTGTCCTTGATACCATTTTGATAAGCATAGTAGTGACCGTTCCTTGGGAGAGAATTTTTTAAAAAAGAACATAGCAAACAAAAAAAAAAAAGGAAAAAACCCCCAAACAATTAATCAAATAACATTTCCACGAAGATTTACTATCTTAGTTTTTAGAGCATTTAGAGTTTTCGGAGCAGTTACCTGTCGTCATGTCATGGGAGCGCTTCAGGATGAAATTTCATCTAAAATTCCTAAGTGCTAGCTCTTAAATATACTAGTACATTTTCCCAACATCTGTTGCTTTGAATCTCTTGTGACTTTCAGAAAAGTAAATCTTGATCAAGGTCCAGCACTTTAATATCAGAATTTCTCTTCACCACTGGCTTGACAGGAGAGATTGTGTCTCTGGTAGGAGACTGGGTGTGTGGCTGCACACCCAGTTCCACCACTGATCCTTGCTGTATTTCTGACTGTTTTCACTTCCTTGCATTCACATCTGTAACACTGAGATGGGAAGAAGAGTTTCATTCTCTTCAAATGTGTTTTTTGGGGATAGGAATAGCAGTCGCCATCCCAAAAGCTGTTAGGATTTTGAGGAAAAATAATAAGCTGTAACAATGAGAAGCAGCCAGGCAAATTTCCTGAGCTGGCTAAAAGCCTTGCTGAATATGCAAGATCATGGGGAATTAGTGCTTGTGATTTAATTTCCGTGCTTTCCAGTTAGTAAACATTTATTCTCAATGGCATCTTTCTAAAGGTGTAAAGCAATGATGAGTTCATACTGAAGATATTTAATTTTCCTCTGGTAATAAAGAAGCCCTTTGATACCAACTATGGTAAATTAATACAGAAATAAAATTAGATATGTTTTCTACTTTTTACAAAGATAAGGAGGGAGTGAAAACAAATTATTCAATAATATTGAGGTTTATATTTCAGATGCTCTCTAGTTTATTGATGGGGACATGCTGTATCTTGTTTACCTAAATTCTAAGAGAGGAAAGGAGAGATGTTTCTTTGCTCCATGATCTAGGTCTATTGGAGGCTTTCTTGATTTCAGATAGCCATTTAAGATTTGTTTCTGAACATGCAGAAGAGGCAAAGGCAACTGTCCCAGACACCTGAAAGTTGGAAATCTTGCTCTGACCTATTTGCCTAGGGCTTTCCTTAGTCAGTGAAGAGAAGAACTCATATTTAGAGCTGGGGTAGGAGAAGCACTTGTTGTGTCCCCTCCCAACCTCTTGCACATCCACAATGTACTCACTCAATGTACTCACTGGAGAGCTAAGTGGAAATGTCTTGGTGCTGTAAAGACTACTCAGTAGCCAAAATACTCGTGTGTTATCTGTGTTTTAGTCACAAATATAGAACATTACAAGATCCCAAGCAACAACATACAGGCTGCTATGAACAAAACCTAATCAACTCAGTCAGACCCAGTGCAATCTGCACTCCTTATTATGCCATTTATATTATGCTCAGGTCAAACACATCCCCATTAATTATCACTTTGCTTCCTGTCATATTATATGTCTATATAAGGATGCCTTCCCTTAGGCTATGGACCAAAGATTTAAAATGTTCATAAAATATCCATTGAGTTAATTTCATCCCTGACTCAGGCTGTATATGTTACGGTGGTTGCTCTGGATGGGAAAGATAATATATTGCTTTACATTACTGCTGTACTTGCCTTGAAAAGCTCATTCTCCATTAATTCAGATGATTCTTGATGTAGTGCTTCCTATTGTGTGTAACTCAAACATCCACTATTTAGATTTATTTAAATCTACAGGATTTAGCCTTCTTGGGATACACACTGGATTTCCCAGGGATGAAGAGGTACAAAGATTCTCCTCTGTGCTCTAGAACCAAGAAAACACTCTCACTACAGCTAATGTGTCCATATCCAGGCTTCATCTATGACAATTCATTATTCCTGGGAGTTTGCAAGATCTTATTTGAATGGATATATTGGACTCACACTTAAAATGAGCTAAAAATTGCTGCTTCTTTTATGATTCCTCTCTCAATTCCCCAGTTTCAAGGAAGAGGTACCAACTATTGGGCATCCTTACCTTCCACTTGCTAACTGTTGATCCCGTTATCCCAGCATCAGAGCAGCTGGGTGACAGTCTGCTCACCTGACTGACAGCTGTAATCATTCCGCATCTCTCAAAGTTCTGATAAGTTCAGGAACTGGATGGTTTCTACTTCTTCACTGAATCCTCTCACTCCTTCCTCCAGTTTCTTTGTTGACCATCTTCTTGATTAAACCCTTCCTTAACTAACTGATCATATGGACCTGTTGTTTTCCTTGTCCACTGTTACTTTTTGATTACTAAGGAAATTACTCTAATTGCTGTTTTTGTCTGGGTCTCTGTTTCAACCAAAGTTCTCTGAGGACACTAAACTCTGACTTGACAGGTAGAGACCAAGCCACAGCACAATGCTAGAAGCTAATGATTTTTATCAGGGTAGGGAGGGCACCCTTCCATCATGTACAAGATCAATTTTCCAGGAATGCTTACCTGTTGGAGTTTAAAGTCCCAGGATATGAGAAGTGATAACCACCCTAGGAACCTGCTCAAATACTTCCACACACCCTGTGACCCAGGAACCATCTGTTCCAGGGCACGTTTCAGTATTGCCTTGCCCAAAAGTTGTCTTCTGTCACACCAAGATGGCATCCGATACCACAAAACCTATAATATGCTATCTGTGTTAATTTGTAGATTAAACAGCTCTTGTAATTGTGAGAATGGACCTTGAGAACCTGCATAATAAAACTATTCAGATTGGTCCTGGGTTGGAAGAGAGGGATACACTCTTCTACCCTCTCCACTATATAGCTCCTCTGGGATAGTCAAATCATCATTGCTAGGGCAAAACATGTGGACACCATTTGCACTAGCAAATTCTCAGACTCAGCAAAATAAAGAAATAAGCCATGTGGCCAACAAACTCCATGACCAGCTCTGGAGCTTGCCACTCAATAACTACTACAGCTGTAGCATGTGTAATACAAAACTGACATTGCCAGTTGGGCACCAAAAGGGATGCAGTGGGTTGACCTTGACTGGATGCCAGACACCCACCAAGCAGGTCTATTACTCCCCACCTCAGCAGGACGGGAGAGAAAACAAGATGGAAAGAAACTTGTAGGTCAAGACAAAACCAGTTTAATAAAGCAAAAGTGAATACTTTATTTATGCAAAGAAGAATAATGCTTTATTTAGGCAAAGGAGAACAAAACAATTTATTTCTACTTTCCATAGGCAGTGTCCAGACACTTCTGGGAAGCAAGACATCAGTACACATAGTGGCTGCTCTGGAAGAAAATCATAATAGCAATTCTCCCCCTCCTTCTCATTTTTTCTAAGCTTTTATTGCTGAGCAGTGTCAGACTATTCTATGATTCTATCTCATTGGTCACTTTGGGTCTGCGGTCCTGGCTATGTCCCTCCCAAGATCCCAGCCTAGTGCTGGAGGAAACAGCCTTGGTGCTGTGTGAGCATTGTTAAACAGCAGCAGAAACACTAATGAGCTTTCAGTAGCTTTCAAGCTACCAGTACAAAGCACAGCACTATGAGAGTTGCTATGAGGAAACTTAATTCCATCTCAGCTGGGCTCAATGCAGTTATGTAGCTGCTGATCTACACCTAGATTACATATAAAAGCTTGAGTTCTCTAGAAAGATCTCAGCATAAATTTAGAAGAAAGCCTCTTCCTTGTAACTTCTAGTTTTGCCCTGGCCATTTCAGGTGCCTTAGTGCAGGGCTCAGATTAGGGGCTCGCAAACAGGCTTGAGAATTTCAGTGCTAATTCTGTAGGACAGTTTCTACAACCCCATCAAGTCTCTCTGTATTCTCTTCTGTTCTAAAATTTGTATGCCTGTATCCACACAGCATTTCACTATAGCCATGATGGTCTGAGAATTCTTTAAAAATAGTCTTTAGGGTCTCAAATCAGATATAAGATATTGTCTTTGTACTTCCCGTTGCTAATTTATTATTCACATCATTAATGAAAATATGGGCTATAAAATTAATCAGAATAGACCCTGTAAGGACTTAACTTGGAATTTCATCTAAGTACAAATGTGAAATTTTTGTAACTGCTCTTCAAGAAAATATTTTTTTATCAGTTTTCCACTTAATCACCTTATATGCTTGCTCCTGTATTGATCTTACTTAATTTAAAAAGTACACTAAAATGAAATTAAAGGCATATATTTTACATCTTCAATCACTAAGCTAGTTGCTCCATAAAATAGGAAAATTGAGTTCATGTGACATGTGGACTATTTTGCACATATGCTTGACCGGTTTTCTATGGCATTTCAGAATATATTCAAATAGATTCTAAAATTGTTCTCAGATTACTGCATCAATACTCACCCATGAATTTTGGGGGAATTCAATCTGGAACTGTGGTCTTGAATACATATATTTAATCTAAATATTCAGTACTTCCACCAGCACTACGCCCGTAGTGCGTTCCCTTTTCCATGTTGAAATGAATTTAATTAGATTAGAAATTCACTGCCAGCTACCTTTGTGAAGACTCAAGCAAAGTGATGAATACTTCAGGACTATGTGAAGTTTGTTTTCCTTTCTATTTCCTATAAACCTTTTCTCTGTTTTCTTCTTACTTCTGAGATTTTTGCTGGAATTTTCTTTGATATCTCCAACTGAATTACATTTTGTGTCACAATCTTCCTGAATGTATTCATCTACATTTTCATTATTCCTTTACAGCAGCCCTCAGGCCCATGCCAGTTTTTCCAGCTGTCATACAGTTCCTTTTTCATTTTTGGATATTTGAAGATTTCCTGATGTGTGCACCATAGTGTCCCTCTCTGATCACCATCTCTAAATTCCTTAAACCAGGTTTGTAAAAAAAAACAAACAAAGGTCAGACCTGAACTTCTTTATCCTTTACAGTATCTTCTCAGGAGATCTCATTTTCCTCTCTCTAAGTTGTGTCAAATCTGTTTTCCCAAATTCTTTCCCACCATTGGGGTTTCGATCAGTTCCTTACTGTTAGTTAGATTTGAGATACTGCTTTCATATTAAAACCAAAGTAATTCTTTCCTCCTGAAACCTAAAGTTTGTCTGCAACACTGGCAGTCTCATTACTCACTTTGTCAGCACATGGAATTCTCACAATCAAAAAGTTATATGGATAGTAAAAATCTACCTTATTACCTGGCCTTTGTATGGTTCTGGAGGTAGCTCAAAGGCCCCTTCATCTGCCTCATCTTCCAATTTTCTGCTTCATGTAAGATCCTGAGCATGAACCAATGTGATCTTTTCCCTTTTGATCTTCACTCACAGTGTACACCCTCTACCTTTTCCTTGTTTGATGCTATTCTGTTGTATTACAAAATCTGTACTGGGTTTTCTTTTACTGAAATCAGACAAACTCAAGCAAACAGGTTTATTTATTTTTTAGTTTTGTCTCAAAAACTACTCTTAGCTCTCCTCAAGCTTTTCTGTAATATATGTGAGACACATTATCCTGTTTCTACAATAGAAGAGAAAATGAACTATCATGTACTTCCTGCTAGACAAGACAGAAAAAAACCCTCTATTTATCTCATGTCTTTCAAACTCTAGAAAGATAAAATCATTACAAAGATTAAGTCTGGAAGGGAATTGTGCAGGTCATCCAGTCCAACCTTTTGCTCAAAGCAGAGCAAAGTTGAGAACTAGGCCAGATTGCTCAAGATCTTGCCTGTCAGTTGCTAAATATCTGCACAGATGAAGATGAAGCATATTTTATTTCTGCTCAGGACAATGATGTTGTCTATGTTTTTGCATAATCCCATAATAGTTTCTGAACATAAATTCTATATGTATAAGACACTTTTGATTTCTTACTGAAGCAAACAGTGACTGGGAAGGCATCTGAAATTTTTGGTTATCTAGTTGTCTAAAACCTGCTCCAATTACAGAAATTTCTTAAGAGGAAAGGCAAGAAGAGAAAGTCTTGAGGAGGCTGACATCTTGCCTTGGTTTATGATGAACACTTATCTTATCAACCTACTGTTAATAAACCCACTAAAACAATAAAGAGCAAGATTTAATTTTAACTTGTTTTACTGGCCTGCTTTAGCAATGGCTAAAGGTGATAGCTTGGAAAAATATTAATCAGAGTCAGTTATTTAAAGTCAGATCTACTTTTTGGCAGTTTCTGCAGAAAGTCCATCTACCAGCCACAAACCATGAAGATTCTTAGCTACTTCCTGGCTTACCGAAGGTTCCTGCTCATTGTCCTCACCCCACTGCTTTTACTTCCACTTCCACTTATCATCAAAACCAAAGTAAGTGATTCACTTNTTCCTGGCTGACGTAAGTTGCCCCAGTCTGTTCTTCACCCCTCATGTTTTGCTTCCATTCCCACTTATCATCAAAACCAAAGTAAGTGATTCACTTTGAGAATTAATTATTTTGTACCTGCATGTCACGCCTGAAATTCCCAGATCTTTTCAGAATCAAAGAATCATAATGTGATTTGAGTTGTAAGGTACTGTGAGTGATTCTGTGATGTTTTGTGAATTTTCTTTGTCAGCTCAGTTTATTTGCACAGAAATGTAGATAAGACAACAGCTTTAATACAATATTCTCTGCTGTTGCATGAAGTTCTGAATTATATCTTTGCTTCATTATTCAGGAAACATTTTTATCCTTTAACATTATCTTCACTACCTTGAAAATCCTTACTATTCCTTTTTGTCCACTTTTAATCTGCATGATTAGTGATGAACTGATATGGAGACAGTTACAATTACCTTTTGCTTTGATGAAGGTTTTTTAAAAATTCATCATATATTGTGTTACCTGATAGCAAATTACTGGGATCAGTGATCTGAGAAATTCTTTCTGGTTCCTAAATAGAGCAAAGGTTATGGCAGGACACACTTTCATTTTAATTGAATTAAATTCTGGTATTCAGTAACTCTTGTGACAACTCCAGGTGGATAAAACATATACCTATTAGTGATTATGTTAGTGATTCTATTTAGTACAGCCCAGATGTCATCAGAATGCAATGAATTTCTCCTATGATGCATTGTCACAGAGGTATCATAAATATCATGCATAACATGGCATGAAAGTCCAGTTCAAAAGTCCTTGCCTCACAGACAGTGGCTACAGGGCAACACACTTCATGCTGTCTCACATCACAGCTTCAATATTTCACTTTCTTCATAGAGAGGAAATACTTGAGATATTGTTAATACAGCGGGATTTAAGTGAGATGAACATTTGCTAGGTGATAAATGAACTGACAATAATTTTTTTCATATATAACACAGTCTTTACACTAAAAATGTTGCTAATCATAGCTGATTGAATTAGACTTCATATTTTTGGTTTCCAGTCAGAGGTTCCCAGATGCATTGCATTAAGCAGCTCCTTTCCCAGTACAAGCAATCCTGCTGCTGTTGAATACCTTCAAGCCCTAAGCACTAACTTTAAAATATCTTAGCCATTTTTCTCAAGAGCAAAAATATAAATCAAAACCACAAAAAAGTGGTGTCCAGGATTCTAGAAGAACCTAGGCTCACTTTGTCTCATTATATTTGGCTATGTTTTGCAAGCAGCACTGAAGTGTATTATTGTGAAAAAAGATAATTTAAAAACCTCCTATTTTCCAGGAATTTAAATAGAGATTACAAGTCTTAAAAACAGCAGCTGTGTATCATGTCAGTCTTCTACATTTTTTTATGATAGATTATATCCTTGGCTTACTGATGCTGTTGACAACATTTTGTTGATATTAGGAGAGACAAAATTTTACCTGTTGTTAACTTGCACTACTACTAGAGGTTTAAAGATTTGCCTGAAGCTGCATAATATTTGAGTTGTGTTAATTCATGGTCTGAGAATGCTCCAGAATGACCTATCTGATTAATTGTGCTTGAAGGAAAAGGCAGCTGACTTTTCCTGGCTTTCATAAGAGGCAGAATGAAATCAACTTTACTATCTCTTAGAAAAAAAAAAAATCTTTAAAACTACTTTAATGTCTTGTAAGGGTTATCATAAGCAGTCTAGATCAATCTCTGTACTGATATAGCTGGACTTTTTAAAATTGTGACTTTTTTTCCTGTATGATCCACTCATACGTTTGTTGGTGCCTTATCTATTTTAGGAAGCAGAATGTGCATACACCTTGTTTGTAGTTGCCATCTTTTGGCTCACAGAAGCTTTGCCACTGGGTGTTTCAGCGTTGCTCCCTGCCTTTATGTTCCCATTGTTTGGTATAATGGAATCCAAGGAGGTAAACTCTCTTTTATCCTTTCTTATTATTGATTTCAGTGATAACGTCTCCAAATAAAGAGCCATATAATGTTGAAATCTGATGCGTTAATCCATAGATTCGCTGAGTGCCAATCACAGCATGTCTGTCTCAAGACTTCTTTACATGCTTTGCCCTCAGGACTTGTTATTTGTTTAATATTTTCTTTTAGATTGTGATTTATCACTTAGATGTCAGTCAATAGGAAAATGCTAGGTAGATACAAAATTTCATTTACATCACAGAAGCAAGATGTGACACTAAAGATACCATGTGCAAAATTCCGAAGCACAGATTTTCCTATCAAGAGAGAACACTGCAGATGATCATGCTGTAAGTCTGTGTTGAAAGTTCTTCTTTTATCTGTAGCATTGGTGAAAGAATTAAGCAGCTTTTCTTTGGAAATTTAGTCTGTATGTGAGATGTGATCTTAGACTGTTCATATCAGAAGCCTTATTTTTCATTTTGTTGTAACACTATGGGCCTTAGTGTAGTTACTCTTTTATCACTTGGTTAAATTAGATTAGTCTGAATTTAAGACAAAAATATTTCTCAATATCCTTACTAATCTTTTTCAATGAATTTATTACATAAATACTAACAGAACATCACAAATAAAGTATATTTATTTTTATTTCAGGTGGCAACTGCTTATTTTAAAGATTTTCATCTGCTGCTGATTGGAGTAATTTGCTTGGCAACATCAATAGAAAAATGGAATTTCCACAAAAGAGTGGCATTAAGAATGGTGATGCTGGTGGGTGTCAACCCTGCATGGTATGTGCTAAACGGTGTCTCAGAAGACAAGATTACTGGTGGAAAGATGTGTATTCCAGAAGTATTTGCCTACTGCTTTTTCCACAGTAGAATCACAGGCCAACCTTTCTTCTCTATTGAAATGTAGTAAATAAAGTCATGGATTTGCTGGTGATACTTGAGTATTTTGCTGAAATACAAATTGAAATTTCCCTGTGGTAATTCTGTTCACAATAAGGAACATTCTGAACAAAAATTCTGATATATTTGTAAGTAATGTTAAAGTCCTTTTTCTTAAAATGAAAGAGGTGGTAGAGAAGAAAAAACATATTAATGTAATATCTTTATTTACTTTTTTATTTGATAAGGAAAACATCAAAGGAATAGGAACTTCACCAACTGGATAAGGTGATGAGGGAAATGAAGACATACACTGTCTATATGTTCACTATCAACATATCTCTCATGAAATTAGAATTTTTTTTCCCCTTGCTTCTGAAATTTACATAAAAACTTTAGGCCCACATGCCAATCTCTCAACACATGAGTAAGGCTACATTTAAGAACAACAGATCAAATCTGGTTTTCTAGAATACAAAATACTTATGACTCCTTGTCAGGATGCAGACACTGACAGGAAGTGAAAAACCAGAAAAACAGGAGCCCTCGGTCTAAAAAATTAGGTGCCTCTTAGGTGATCTAACTAAAAAGACATCATAAGGAAAAGCTACATTATTTATATTCTTCAGTGATTATTCTGTCCTAATTTTAAATATTGCATGTATTTTGACTTTTTTTCATCTTTGGATAGTGAGTAGCTTTCTTTTTTGACAAAATTTCCTTGTATTCTTGTTCAACTGCTTTCCATTATCTTCAGCTGTATTCTTGAGCTATGAGGTCTTAGTTGCTTCAGCTTTTCTTTTTCTGATCACTCCTAAATCCTCTTTTTTTGTATGAAATCTTAAAAGGGAGTACATAAGTGGACTCTGCATTAAGTTCCACACTTGCTGTGGAGATGGAAATGCACAGACCACTCACAAGGATGCCTGGAGCAACTCCACAACAGCATTGTAACCTGAAGAAGTAGTGTTCCTCATAACTGTTTAATACAAATAGTATTGTGTGATGATGGCAAACCAATGTCAAGATGATCTGTGAGGGAGAGTATCCTCCCACCTCTCAGCATCTACTACCTTTCATCTGCAAATAGATGCATTCTGTTCTCCATACTGAGTACTCCCCCTTCACTAACAGGAGACCCCACCCAGTCAGTGCACATTGTAGCCTCATCCAGACAGTTGCTGCATTGGGGTGTGTGGGGGATGCACCCCCCCACATTGCATCAGTTGCTGCATTAGAGGATGTGCAAGTTGAAAAGCAGCATTCTACTGAAATCTGTGTTCCTCTGGAGAACTCTGTATCAGAATATGTGGCCAGCAGGACTATACATGGCCCCGTCTTCGGCACTGGTGAGGCCCCACCTTGAGTATAGTGTTCACTTTTGAACTCCTCACTGCAAGAAAGACATTGAGGTGCTGTAACATATCCAGAGAAGAGCAATGAAGCTGGCAAAGGGTCTAGAGCAGAAGTCTTATGAAGAGCTATTGGGGGTATTGGGGTTGTTTAGCCTGGAGAAAAGGAGGCTGACTAATAAAAGGATGGATTTTGCATTACATATCAATGAGTAATTTTCTAGTTAAATATGAAAGAAGTTTTCATTTAAGGTTATAAGCAGATTATTTTTCAACAACACCGCTAGGAGAATAATGCAGAAAAACTGGTTTGAACTAGTCAGGATTTTTATATTATTTTTAAAATAAATTTTAGAGTCACTCATTAGAGTGCATTATGTTGTACTAAATGATCACCTGGCCATCATTTCATCAAATTTAAGATGAACAATTTTGAAATACATTAGTGAAGGTCTTCATTTCATTTGGTTTTAAATTCTCTTGCAAGTTGTACTAAAATTTTAATTCTATATAATATGAACATTCATATTCAGTGTGCTTAGTATGACTGATATTTTCTGCATAATAATTTCTTCTGAAAGCACAATTCTTCTCCAACTTCTGAGGACCTAATCACAAACTCTAAAGTGTTCATGTGTTTTATACTACTGGCAGCAATTTGTGTTGAATGAGGTCCACCACTTACAGGCTTGCAGATCATTTCATCATTATGCAATTAATAGTGCACAGAGTGAAGGCAAGGTTCCCCTATAGAGAAAAAATAATTTGAAACGTTGCTATTAGCTAAAAAAAAAAGTCATGAGAGGCATTTTGAATGGTATTTTTACAGCATAAAATACTGCTTACATTATGTTTATATAAGATCTTTTTTTCCTGTGCTGAATAATACTTTCAGTTTCTGTGAAGTTTTTGATCAAGGTTGCGAAAAGAGCTATACAAATTGCAGAAATGACTTCTCAAAAATGCTGTAACACCATTGTCCCTCTACTCACAGCTGGTCTAGCTTTGGTGGTGAGTGGTAGGCACTTAATAACATTGCCAGCACCTTGGGTCAGGAACTCAAGAGGATTGTTCTTATTCACAAGTTGAAAATATACGTTAAAAATTACTGTGATAAGGCATGTACCCTAAAGTTAGAGTTCAGCTTCACCAGATAAGACATGGAATATTTGAGGTTTTTAGTGTAAAACTAGAGTGACTCCAGTCACTGACTCAATTCAGTGCATTGCATTGGTGCAATCAGAAATCATACAGGTGCAATTCCTATTTGGAGGTAAATTTAGAGAAAGTTATATCATGAACAAATTAAGACTTTTTAATGATCTTCACTTTCCTTTTTAATATCAGATATTATGCTGATTGAAGCACAAGTAATCACTACACCTCTTTTGGAGCACTGTTTAAGAACTAAGTTAAGCATCACCTACTGAGTTGCTAATATGTCTTCCTATAACACCTGAATTATTATCTAGAGTATTTATAGCACAAGTGATAAGCCCAGGGTTTTGACCTAGCTTGTACAATACAGTATTAATAGCATTAGCAGTGCAGCCATTTTAATTTTTATTTTAACTTGTGACATGCACAGTGTTCTTTCTTCAAAGAAGATTCAACTAGGGTGTCAATCTGTAAATAATCCTCTGAGGTTTAACTTGGCTAATCACTAACTTAATGACATTGCTTCTGTTCTTATTTATAGCATATTTGAACCTTTAACTCTAAAATATGATAATTTTAGGATCCTTGGTTGTGGTAATTTTAATTCATAAGCTTTTTCATAGTTCAATTCAGGCAATAATTTTCCAGTACAACCCTCAAATCTTCTATGTTTCCTACATGCAAATTTTCTGTTGAAAATACTTTCCATTTCTATTGAATGATGATAGAAGGTGCTGCTGTAACAGCCACCAACTCTTCTCTCCTGTTCCAGGCTTACGCTGGGTTTCATGGTTAGCTGTGGTTTCTTGTCAATGTGGCTCAGCAACACCTCTGCTGCTGCCATGGTGATGCCAATTGTAGAGGCTGTAGCTCAGCAGATCATCAGAGCTGAAACAGAAGCTGATGCACTGGAGATGTCTTGCTGTAATGGCTCCACCAACCCAGCACTGGAGCTAGATGGTAGGCATGCATTGCATTGTTTGCCTTTGCCTACACTCATTTTGCAGCAGGGTAAATACCACATAAAATTAAGTTGAATGAATAGGGCACTACTTAGCTGTTTTCAAGATTTGCCTGTGTAAATGTATTCATGGGATGATGTGAAGCAGTTGCCTGGAAGGGGACATGCTGATGGAGCCTTTCCAGTTTTGCTCCCTTAAATAATTTTCTGTCTTTCTGTCTACAGAAAATGTAGGAGAATGTCAAAGCAATGACTTGAAAGAGAAACGAGTTAATGGGTAATAGTTATTCATTTACTAAATTTGGTTCTAAGAATTCTAAATAGAATATCTGTTTATTACAATACATACCTTTTTTTTCAGATATGACAATGATGTGAGTGTTATTGTGTGCACAACTGAAAAGGAAAATGAAAAAGGCAAGGAACAGGTACTCAAGATGACTTTTTTATTTTGATGTCACAAATGCATGTAACTCAGTTTTAACCCAAGCCTCTCTCCTATGTAACACTAAACATGGTATTTTGGGGCTGCACTAAATGAGCTAGCAATGAAGCTGGTTTCACCTGATTCAGGTGCATGTGTGCAGATACACATAGAGTTTGTTTATTCAGTGATTTCATTAGTGGCTTTGCACTGCTCATGTATGTTATGAAGGTCAAACCAAACACCAGAGAAGAAGCTTTATATACCAGGGCATATAAAGGAAGACTCCTGTGTGGAGCCTGTGACAGCTCATTCTATGGACTTCAGCATCTGACTCTCCCTTTTTTTCCTTTGCTTAAGTAGTACCACTGTAACTGCAAACAAAACCATAGAGCATATGGTGATACTGCCAGTAAGTTCTCTGGCTGTTCTGGGACATCCTCAAATCCTAATTTGCGTTTGATGATGAGCCCTTATTAAACATTAATTGGTGTGTATTCTTTCTAAGGAGAACCTGCCACCTGCTGAAACAGGGAAAAAAAGCAGAGAGGACAAATACAGTGGGGTTTTTAAAGTGATGTGCTTATGTGTTGCTTATTCTGCTACCATTGGAGGGCTGACCACAATCACAGGAACATCGACTAATCTGATTTTTGCTGAGCAGTTCAATACGTAAGAGACCATATTAAATTATTTTTGTTCTTCTTAATTCACACTTTTAACTACTCTTTCTCACATAACTCCCCAAAAATGCATTGAAATCCTTACTCTTTGATTTTGTATTATTTGATTCTATTTCTTTCTCATGTTATTTTTTGTTAAAGACATAAAACAAAATTGCACTGTTTTATTTGTCTTAGATTCAGAGAAGCTGTAAATGACCACACAACACATGTGAAAAAGGATGACCATTCTTTGTGCAAATTATACTCTTCTTATGGCTACATGGAAAAAGATGAGCTTATCTTAGGAGGAAGACACTACTTAGCCTGATTATGACAAACACTCTGTCCTTAAAAGGAGTGACTTCTATTCATTAATAAGTACTGCAGGAGCTAAGTTCAAGTCTGCTTAGCAAAGTGCATCAGGAGATATTCAGGAGGCTAGTACATGGCTGAAATAATGAATTTAGATCCATTAGTCAAAGAAAAAGCAAATAATTTCAAACCAGTCCCAGACTTTGTATTCAATTGAATGATTTCAATTGAAGCTATTACAGATATCCTTTAATATTCTTTTTTTTTAAAAACTGGACCTATTTTGAAAAGAAAATAGGCAGATTTCATTCTAGAACTCTTGAAAACCCTATAGTTCATTGAATAGTTGTAGAACTTCTTTTCTTCTCCAAACTACTCATTGCCAGAAATATTCCTACTCTAATTTTTATGCTGAACAAAGTAAAATATAACTATTCTATTACTCTGTGCCCGCTGTTTTTTATTATCTATAGCAAAATGGTGATAGATTTTCTTCCGGGCCATTGATGAATGGGTAATAGCTGTCTTCAGCATTGCTGCTAAAGAGAACTGACATGACACAGTCTGTAGATCATCCTGTTCAAAGAGAAGAGCAAGAAGGGAAATAGTATGGAAATTATAACAAAGTGCCTGTTAGTGGGGTTGAAGAACTACACAGGACATTACAAGTCCTTCAGAGTTAAACTTTCAAACACATAAGCAGTTCTGGTTCAAGCAGGCTTTGCACTCAGGAGCCTAGAAGAGTTTGGACTGATTACTAGGGGTAAGAACTATTCTTGCTCATTTCCCTGCAGCTGCAGGAAACTTTAAGAGAACTGGCCTGCAGCTAGTTTTTCAGTTTGTCTTAGCTATTAACAATCTCCTTAAGTATGCATAAGGAGACGGTTGCTCTCTCTCTGGGTCTTCACCCTCTGCTAGGAGCAAGAGCTATGCATGGAGTGCTGTATGTGTAATCCAGTCTTATACTCCACCAGGATTTTGTTTAATCTTTACACAACCACTGAGACTAATCCTTAACTTAAGCAGAATCTACCACCTAACAGTGCAAATATTTTTCTCTTTAACTATTCTTGCTCCTCTTCTCCTTAGAGGCTTCATTTGTATTTATGCCCTGCCCTGTCTGAAGCAGGAATTAACCTGTTAGCCAGACTTGGACACATCTGCAGTACACCTTCATGTAGCATAAGCATCTGAAAAGAAAATAATTCATCAAAAGAGCTGTACATACAGCATATTCCTGGGTTCCCCACTCCTTGATAACACACCTATAAATAACACTGAGGAGTTCCATATTCCTAATATTTTCCTGATTTTAGCATGAAATAAGCCCTGGAATTATCATTTACTGTTGTCCCTTTCCATTCTTTTAATTTATTGCATGAAGAGGAAGGCATTATATCTGTGTTAGCATTGGAACCTGTGCATAGCTGGGAGTCTTCAGACTGAAGCTGATTTAGGAAAAGCAATTATCCTTTGATCCACAGGGCTCAAGCGTTTCTTCCAGGGAGACCAACCTCCATAAGGGCTCCTTTCCAAGACAGATTTGTTACTGATCCTCTTGGGGTCACTCTATTCATTCTTTAATTGTGTACAAAGAGATACTGCAATATAGTGTCTCTATACATATTAAAAAGAAGGAAAGCTAAAAGGCTAAGACACTAAGAAGACTGTAGCCAGCTAGAAGGCTAAGGATCGGTATGTTCAGTCTGCCCATAAGATATCCAGAGGCATTTACTGACCAGGGAAGCATCAGTGAGGATGAGTTGCATTGGTCCTCACTTGAACAGATCCTTGGTGATGCTGAGTTCCTTTCTTATGACAGCATTTTTGAAAAATAATTTTTACTTTATTTCTCTCCATACTGGTGTTTTTCTTCTTGATTCCTTCAAGTTGCTGTGGATCCCTGTGTCAGTTATCTCACATCTGCAGTTTTAACTATCCAATCTTCAGCTGCTGTGGAGATGTCATCACAGTTCTTTCCCACATGAAGAAATTTCTTCACCACTGAAAATTTACAGCAGGGCAGAGAATTCTAGGAACACAGGCAGCTGCAACCCAGGGTGAGGAGAAGGCTAGAGAAAGATTATAGAGAGAAAATGCTACCAGACAACAGTGAGTCAGGGAAAAAACTTATGGGAGTTCTTCCTGAGGAGCTTGAGGAAGAGTCAATCCCCCAATGAAACTTTTGTTTCCTCAGTCAGACTCACAGATGTGGCTAATCATATAATAAAATTTTTATATCCATTAAATGAATAAATTACATATACTAGCACGATGCCTGTTCTTGTTCCAGTTTCACTATCTTATCACTATGTACAGTTGCAATTTAGATTATCACCTCAAGAAGTCTGTAGGAATTTTGGTTCAGTCTCAGCTAGCACTTTGATAGTAATATGATATATACAGATCAATATATACAGATCAATCCTAAAATTTACACAATACTTGAGAAAGCATTTGTAAGCATTTACTGATTTAAAAACCTATGTGAAAATCAGAATTCTTTCCCTTCAAGCAAAACCTGAAACAGAACACGTTGTCTAATAATTGGAAATACTGGAATTGAAAAGTCTTTAAAGACTTTGCCTGGATGTTATGATTTCACTTCCATCTAATTTTTGCATCAAGGATGACAGTTGTTCAAGGAGAGTAGAATTTTCTCACTTTTAGCATAGGAAGCTCACTCACTAAAGCTGGTGGAGTTCAGAAGAATAACTTCTGTTCATAAAGTAAATTGAAAAATAAGGATTCATTTATGTGACCTCATCTGGCATCTATCTTGTTGAACATTAAATTAAATGTTAAATTAAATAAATTAAATTGCTCCTGTTCGTAAATGTAAAGTCAGGAAGACTTCTGATTGAATGACCCACATTTTTAAATAGTAGATTAAAACAGGATAAAACAAACATGATGGCTTGAGAGACAAAGAACCTAACAAATGAATGCTGCTCCCTTTCCTGAAAATTAGTAATATATATGTTTTAAATCAGTTTTGAATCCTAAATGTAAGCTTAACCAATACAAGTCTCAATGATGCCTCCACTGTTCTCTTCTATGTTCAATAGAACTTGCTCATTTGAATACATTTTCTTCTGATCAAGTTTCCTCTCCTTTTCAAAGCTCAACTGAACAGGTTATTTTTACTTTCATACAGGCGTTACCCAGGCTGCCAATGCATCAATTTTGGATCCTGGTTCATCCTTTCCATCCCCATCACAGTAATTATTCTGGTTCTCTCCTGGGCCTGGCTCCAGTGGCTCTTCCTTGGGTTTGAGTAAGTAAATGCTAAATCAGTAAAACTAAAGGCTGATGATTATAGGAGATATTTTGTAAGAGGAGTAAATATTGAGTCTTAGTTTAATAGGTTTAGTAGGAAGATAATGAAGGAATAGTGATTTTGTGTCCTTGATTAGTATGAATGAGACTCTGGAAGGTACAAGAATCTTCTAAAATTAAGCACAAAGTGAATAGTCCGTATTGCAAATGACAATACCTATTCCCTTATAACATACAGACACCACCATTAAACAATCCATGAGGGCAAGTCAGAAGAATAATTTATTTTTACACAACTTAGTATAAAACTGTAAGTTTTATAATCAGGATGTTGCCTTCCCATGGAGTTAGAGATTGGTTTGAATATTTGGACAATGTCTGTGCCATAAACGGGATATATTCGTAAATGTGAAGTAAAATAGAAATTCCCTTTTCTAAAATGTACATCTGGTGGTACAGCAGGGTTTTTTTCCCTTAGAGCTTGCACTTTAGATGTTTTATGGAGGGCAACGCTTCTTTTGGGCTAATTATTCAAGGCCTTGTTCTCTACAAGTTCTCTAACATCTGCAGAGATAATGATGGGAACACCTGCCTTCCACAGTTATAGAATCATAGAATGGCTAGGGTTAGAAGGGATCTTAAAGATCATCGAGTTACCAACCCCCCTGCCATGGGCAGAGACAACTTCCACTAGACCAGGTTGCTCAGTGCCTCATCCAGCCTGGCCTTAAACACCTCCAGAGAGGGGACATCCACAACCTCTCAGGGCAATGTGCTCTGGTGTCTCACTACCCTTACCGTAAAGAATTTCTTTCTTATATCTAGCCTGAATTTCCCCTCTTCCAATTTACATCCATTACTCCTAGTCCTGCCATCACATATCCTTTTAAAAAGTCCTACCTCTGCCTTTCTGTAGGCCCCCTTCAGGTATTGATAAACTACTAGGAGGTCCCCCCAAGTCTTCTCTTCTCTGGGGTGAGAAACCACAACTCCTTCAGCATGTTCTCATAAGGGAATTGCTCTAGCCCTTTGATCATCTTTGTGGCCCTCCTCTGGACCTGCTCCAACAGCTCAGTTATGTTGCACAAGAGATAAAGAGTGTGTCTGCCTGCTCTAAACAGACTTTAAATCATCCCACACTAACACTTACATAAATGATATGTGATCATTTATTGTTTAATTCTTCTGTGTTGTTTTGATAGTTTTCTTCTTAAGGTGTAAGGATCTTGCCCAAGAATGAAAACCTAGACAGTGTACTGATCAGTATGCAGGCTACTCATGAGATACAAAATTTCTTATTACAAAACAAAGTACAGTAAATTCATAGATGAGTTTCATTAAACAGAAAGGTGATGTATTTGATTGTTTCAATTAGTTACCATGATTAAAATTTCATCCTTCTCGGGCAAACGAGCTAGACTATGACAGTACCCATTTTTTTGCTGCCTCTGTCAATCTCCCATTGGATTTTATCAGTTAATTCCAATACGCCCAGTTTGCTCTGTGATAATTAAATGGAAGATACTGCATTCTAAAGTGAGTACAGTGAGTAACTGGAAAGGTTTGCCTTTTTTCTTCTTTCCATGAATTCTATTAATTCATTGTTCAATATTGGTGTTTTACATTCCAGCTTTAAAAACATGTTCAGATGCGGTAAGAAGAAGACAGCTAGAGAACAGGCCTCAGCACAGGTGATTCAGGATGAATACAAGAAGCTTGGGTCAATAAGGTGAGTCAAACTATGAATCTGTAAAACCAGATTGAGTATACGCAAGTGTAAATTCAGGAAAATATGTAATGTTTTCTGTTTCTGCCGTAGTTACCCAGAAATTGTTACACTTATCCTATTCATTCTAATGACCCTGCTGTGGTTCACTAGAGACCCTGGCTTCATCCCAGGATGGTCGTCACTTTTCCCAAAGTGAGTAGTCTTTTTGATACACCAACAAGAGCTGAACTGTGTCTTAACTGTGTACCTTCTCAATATTTTTTTTTCAGTGCTACAAAAGTGTTTCAGGCTGAAGTTGTTTAAAACATTTGTAATGTACACAGATGAGGTAAACCCCAGCAATTTCACAGATGCATATGTACAGTATCTGAAACCCATTGTAGAATAAAACAAAATGCCTTTTCATAGGATTTATGCCTAGTGTTTAGACTGGACCCAGTGAGGAAGAATACACCACAACCAATGTTACAGTATCCTGCTTCCTCATCAAATCCATAATTTCAAGAATAAATAATTGGTTAGAATTTTAATCCATAACTCTATGTGACAGCAGCACTTCTTTACATACAGGCCATCATCCACAGCCTTGACAGCTCTAATTTAATGATATAAATTACTGACTTTTCATATACAACTCACTCAATACCCCAGTATACCAAGATGCCAGGATCTCCTCAGGAACTATCACGTCTTTGCCTTCTGCTGCATCTTGGTTTTCAGACCCTTAACCAGGATCACCATCACTTTTTTTCCCCTAAGAAATCTGTTGCACTTCAAGAACTTATAATACTGTGATATCTCCTGTCCTTTTGCAGTAATTACTGTGATAAAGACCTGTGGTTTGCTCTTTAGTTTTAGGAAGTAATTATAGGACTGGGAGGAGCAGGACTTTGCTATTTAGGCCCTTCTGGATTTAGCATTTATTACTGGTTGGGTCAAATGCCAGTGCTGGACTTGTATGGCAGTTTTTCCACTTTGTTTTCCTCCATGCCTGTCACAAATGGTATGTGAACATCCATCCACCCTACCTCTTTTCTGTAAATATGCTCCTGTCAAACATATATACACACATTTTTAATGTTAGTTCTAATAATTCAAAATTCCAATTAAAAATAATATTCTTTTTAACTTAAATTCTCTTATTAAAAAAAAAAATCACTGTGTAACAAGAGCAGATCTGATGATCATCGTTTCATATGAAGCACTGTATTCTTGAGGGAGTTTTGAAGTATTGACCTAATCAGGAAATCATTCAGCTTGGCAATCAGTGTAGCTTTGTTACTTTTTCTTCTTTGTGTTAATGTTCAGTGCTCATTGAGCACTTTAACAAGATACGTCTCCAAAACAAGCATCATAAATAGGTTTTTATATCTGAGATTTATGCCACAAATAGATTATTTCAATCCAGATATCTTCTTCTTTTTTATTTTTAAGTTGTCTGCTTGCTTTTGTCCAAAATTTTGTCCACTGGCAAGGAAAAGCAGAATATTCTTATAGTAAGTGTGGTTAGAGGCTGTGCACAGGGACCAAAAGAGAAAGAAAGCACTTCATATTTATTACTATTCAGACCTTGCCTGTTTCTAGATAGCTCTAATGTATCAATCAATTCCACAAATTGGCATAAAACCAGGCAGCTGGATTTTTATTTCCTTGAGCAACAGAAAATTTCTCAGCCAAGATACAGGAGCAGGACAAGGAGCCAGCAAAGGTACAGCTGGGAGGGAGTTATCTTTAAAGAAAACAAAGCAGCAAACAGGGAAAAGAACTCAAAATGCAAGGATTGTGGTTCCATCTGTGGTTAGATTGCACTGATCACTGATGTCCAAGTGGTTTCAAGCAGTGCATGAACATCTCTTTCATGTGTGTTCCCCAATGGCACTGCCTACAAAATCAATATTAGTACAAGTGTTCACGTATACTGATAGGCATGTGCACAATTTCCTTCTGTTTATGTTACAGGAAACAACTGTAGGGAAATATTTTCTGCCCATATAAATGTGATTTCTTACCAGAAGCCTGACAGCACTTACTTTGCATAGGAGCTTATCTCCCCAGTCTCAAGGCAACCTCAGGGGAAATCTCTAACCTGCATAGATGAGCTTTGAACTCAGAAAAAACTGCAGTGTCAGAGCTATAAATAAACTTGAGACCTTCCATGGCTGGTGGGAGCGTCATATTAGGCATGATTCACATCACTTCCGCCATCTTAAACCAGACAGGAACCTCAAATTATTTATTCTAACATGCCAAAGATGAGAATACCTACGTCCTCCTGTGTTAATCCCGGTATAGATTTATTTTACCAGAACATGAATACTTAGAGGAGGCTTTATTTCAGGATGTTAGAGCAGATTTCTCAGAATTTTTTAATTTATCCCTTTTATTGATAGTCTGTCCTTGAGGATAATCATCTCAGTTGCCAAATACAAAAGAAACTTGCACTTCATTTTCTATCTGATTGTATCTCCCAGCCATCCTTTCTTGTCTTTCCTGGCTCAATTGTATCCCATTGAAAGTCTTTCTATGACAAACAAAATGGAATGCTCAAAGTTTTGCTTCAAAAGACAAATACTCACCACCCTTGTTCCTGTTCTCAGCCCTTTTTATGCATTCTCACAGGTTACTGAACATCCCTTTAAAGTAGAGATATTGGGTTCTTTTTAAAATCCCTGCAGAAATATTGGTATTTAATAGTGATACCTCCCTGTTTTTTAAGGGTCACTTTTGAAAATGCTGGCCAATTTCCAATCTGCTTTTGTGCTTGACCAGTATTGAGTAGAGTTCGCTTTTACGCAGCATTATCAGATGCCTTTTAAACATACATTACCTTTACCTGTGAATTTTTCTCAATAAAAGTTCATGAATCTACTGAAGACTAGTCCTTTCCTGTCCTTCCCTAAGCCCCTATTACCTCCCTTTGGAGGCAGGCAGCAGGATGTTTCCATAAATTTTGTATAATACTACAGAGAGGAGCACAGGCTGAAAATTACCTATTTCCTTCCCCTCTGTTGACAACAGAGGATCACACATTGGTTCTGTTACAGCAGTTTCCTTCCATGTCCTGGCCTGATTCCAGGCTTTATAGTACTAGCTTCAATTAGAGGAGTTTCAAGTTGGTCTTTGTCCAGGATATTCTGAACCTCATGAAATTCTGAAAGTTCAATGCCAGGCTGCAGCTGATTACAGCTGATGTAAGCAAGGTTGGCTTCCCTCACACTTCTTCAGATCATTGCATAAATGCATTCTTTCTTTTTTATTCATTATGTATTCCTTCCTTTATTTTCAATGCTATGCTACAGTGTACTTTTGCCAACAGCCTTGCTCTTTACACTGATGCCAGATGAAATAATTGAGAAGTATCCTTAAAAGGTTTTTTGCATGTTAGGACATCAGTTTTCCAATTTTATCAGCAGTTGTACATGCAATTGTATTGCAGCTTGGATAAACAGACATTGCAAAGTGTTTGTCTTAAAATTTGGGAATTGTTGAGAAGCTTCTGTTTGGAATGGTACCACAGCGTTTTCATAACAGTAGGATGTTGGGTGTGTTTGAAGCAGGTTTTCTGAGAATGGTGTTTGCATCAGGAATGCTGAGTTTTGTGTGCAAAAAAATTGCACCGCCTTGCTTCAGCAAGGGGAATTGCAAAGCCCAGCACCTGGGAGGAGGCAGTCCCGGGCACCAGTACCCCTGAGGCCACCCAATTAGAAAGCAGCTGGAAAATAACTTGGTGATTCTGCAGGACACCAAATTGAATATATGCCAGCGATGTACCCTGGTTTCCAAAAAGGCAAATGATATCCTGGGCTGTGTTAGAAGGGGTGTGGGTAGAAGTGGAGGGTGGCGATCCTTTTCCTCTGCCCATCACCAGACAGTAGCAGGCTCCTCGTATGAGAGAGACATAGATATATTGGAGACAGTCCAATGAAAGGCCACAAGGATGAAGGAGTGTCTCTCCTGTGAGGATGGGTTGAAAGAGCTGTTACTGGCCTGGAGAAGGGAAAGCTGCAGGGACGTCTTGTCATTGTTTATAAATATGTGTGAGGATAATGTCAGGCTTTTCTCAGTGGAGCCAAGTGACAGTGCAAGAGGCAGTGTGCACAAACTGAAACATGTGGAGTTTCCTCTGAACATCAGAAAACTCTTTTTGCCTGTGAGGGTGACCAAGCACTAGCACAGGCTGCCCAGACATTTTGTGAAATCTCCATCCCTGGAGAGGTTCAAAAGGCATCTGGTCCTGGGCAACTAGTTCTGGGTGACTGTTTGCATGGGGGGCCCAGACCAGGTGATCTCCAGAGGTCATTTCCATTCTGTGAAGAAGCAGCTGCTTAGAAAAGAGTGGCAGCATGAATTGCTTCCTTATCTAAATCTTGCCTTTCTCCCTCACTCCTGGCATGTCTTTAAAAAGTGCAGGACAGGATCTTGGAGGAAAAGATTTTCTATTCTTTGGACCCAGCGCATCTGGTCCTAGGCTCAAGGCAATATATAGGCAGAGCCATCAGGCTTATGAAGCCATAACCAAGTAAGAACTTGTATTTTAAAAGTGTTTTCTGTGGTAGCAGAGAATAAGAAGAAGGAACCAGACTGTATTAAAGAACAACTTCTGTGACAGCTTCATTTTGTGTTAGCTAAACCTGTGCTGGTTACGGTGCTGGTGAGCTATGATTATTAAGTTTTTTTGAATCTCACATGACATTGTTGTTAATGCAAAGAGATCTACCAGATTATACATTTATAGCATATATCTTTGAGAAGATATTTCTCTTTCAGTAAAAAGCACTAGTTGACTACAAAAACTTACGCAGTTGAGAAAATCTGCTGGGAAGTTCTACTTGGACCAACAGGAGCTGCATATGCAGAAAAGCTTATGTTGTGAGGCTGAGAGGACAAATACACTTGTATATTGATTCAGAAAAACTTATAAAACTTAGAGCAAATACAAAAGAAAAAAGCTCTTAATAAAATATTTGATTTAACTTTCTTCTCAAAATTCTCATTCATTTGAATGATAATGTTGACTGGAATAAGACAAACTGGGATATGTCAATACATAAAAGTGTGTAAGATAATCAGAAGGGAATATTAAAATGGTCTCAGAGCTCAACTTTGCACTTTACCTGACCTTGAGGCTAATCTGTACAAGTCAGAGGGTTATTGGATCAGATTAAGAAACACTAATGCAAGAGGTACTCAGGCACTGGAAAAGGACAAAATAAAGATGGTCCTTGAATCTATGAGCCTAGTGGTGACAGCTATGGGAGGATGGTAATAAAGCTGTGCTGCATCTCTTAGTTAAAAAAGCATCACCCAGTATTCTTAAGGCCTTTTGGACTGAATCTGTTAGAAAGCATATAGAAGTTATTAAATTTATCATTGAAATGTGGAAATTAATTGTTTAAGCATCAGCTATTTATAAGTATTCCCCTTCCTCAGCTTATTTCTGTGTGGCAAAATAGCATGTGCTTACTCAAGATGCTTATTTATTAATTTAGAGGGCTTGTAACTACTATGTTTACAAGTGTGTTGAGCTGAACTTGGCTGGCTGCAAGATGCCCTCCCAGTCACTCTCTCACTCCCACTCCTCAACAGGACAGAGGGGAAAGTGAAGTAAAAAATCTTATGAGTCAAAACAAAGACAGGGATATCCTCTACCACTTACCATCATGAGAAAATCAGTTTGGAGGAAACTAATTCCATGTAATTGTAATTAAAAATAGATTTGAATTACAAGAAATAAGTAATAAAGAGGAAATAAAACCTTTCCCCCTCAATGTTTATTGTCCAGTCTCAACTTCTCTCTCATTCCTGACTCTTCTAGCCCTTTTTCATTGCACTAAGTGGTGCAGATGGTGGGGAACGGGGGAGTTGTGGTCACTCCATAAGAGCTCCTTTCTGCTTCTCCATCAGTCCTTCTCAATCCTTTCCCCTGCTCCCAGATACATATATTTATGTTTTTTTCTTATTAAATTCTCCATAGGTATAAAGGCTATGCTACAGATTCAACTACTGCCTTGGTGATTGGACTCCTGTTCTTTATTATTCCAGCAAAAACTTTATCTAGATCTTCAAATGGAGAAAACAGTTGAGTATACTTTGGTTGAGTTTTGCTACAATGCAGTATCTAAGATGCAACTGTAAATAGAAGCTATTGCACCTTTTAAAGGAATGTTGTTAAATGCTAATGTTACTATCTTTATATAGGACAATATCTTACTGGGATACAAACATCCTGGCCTGGGATGTTGTTAAATATCATTGTTAAGATCCCAATATAAGACAATATTTTACTGGGATGTAAAGCATCCCTGGCCTGGGAATCAGTGCAAATATTTAAGCAATCAATGGGCTCTGAATGGGACTGTAGGGGTAGGGTTGGTTTTATATTTCAAAAGTATTACTTTGTATTCAAGGTACTCTATAAAATTCAATATGGTAAATGAGTCCATTCTCATTGAATTTATCCTTTTCAAAATGGAATTTACCTCTGGCTTGTCCTATTCATACATCCAATTCCACCGCTGAAATCAATGACATCTGGAGTTTCATGGGGAATGCAGCATTTCAGTGTAAATGGGTCTAAGTGAAACAGCATTTGCTCAGCAATCTGTCTGAATAGCGCAGTTCCATTGTGTAAATTAAACTCATTGATATCCCGATATCCATCTTCCACACAGGGAAAGAGGGGATAGAAGCCAATGCTCCACTGAAGGAAACTGCTGTAGCTCTATTATCTTCAGGCTGTGAAAGTTTTCACTAGTTAAAGATCTGTCCCAGGAAGTTCAAGCTGTTCAAAGACTTTCTTTGTTTTATAATGATGACATTTTACCCTTGAATATTTCTAACATTTCCCAAGTACTTACTCATAGAGGTTATTTCTAGATGTTTTTCAGAAAGTTTCCAAATGCTTTGTGGGGGAGCAAGGGGGAGAGTGTTTCAGTTTGGTTTTTTGGTTTGATTTGGATTTTTAAATTTTTTTTTTTTCTCTAGCTGTTTTTGGTTACACTCCACTGATTACTTGGAAGGAATTTCAGTCATGCATGCCCTGGGAAATAGCTATTCTTGTTGGTGGAGGGTTTGCACTGGCAGATGGCTGTGAGGTAATGTAATTTACAGAAGACACTGAACAATCAGCATGGCCCACCTCAGGAAAAATTCAAACATTCAGGGAATTCACAGTTATTCTCTTGTTTTAGCCTGTTAGTCTGTAGCAATATTGAACTTTATAAATGTGAAAAATATTCAAGGTGTTCAGAAAGGAAGTTTACAAAAAAGAGTCTACTTTGGCTTCAACGACTAGGCAAAATGATGGCTACTGTTTGTTATGGTGGTAAGAGTTGTGCAGACACACTGTTTCCAATGACTTGAGAATAATGTCCCATGTCAGAGTTCTCTCTCACTTGTAGCCCTGCTGGTTACTCTAGTATATCAAGCAGGTCTGAGTCCAAACTCTGGTTAAGAAGCCTGCATATCTATATTGCAATTTTCTGTGTATCACTCCTCTAAACGTCTTAGAAGTTCAAATATAAATAGATTATAGTTTGCATAGCTTCCCACAAGACACCACTGAATTTTATAAAATGTGATTAAAAGTGTGTGGTAGGAATATGAAAAAGAAATTCAGATTTTTTCTCCTTTACTCAAATAATTCACAATTAACATATGAGGAAATTACTGTTCTGTACTGCTTTTTAAATTTTCTTTTCAGTTATTTGTAAAGCATCATGTTGTTATATCCCTTATGCAGGTTTCAAAACTTTCTGCGTGGGTAGCAAGTAAATTGACACCTCTAGGATCATTACCATTGTGGTCGGTTATCCTGATATCATGCCTTATTGTCACTACAGTAACAGAAGTGGCCAGCAATCCAGCTACCATTACAATATTTTTGCCCATACTCTCCCCTTTGGTGAGTACAACACAGATTGCTTTTAAATTGCTTTTAATCAGAACCTGTCTTTTCAGCCATTCAACCATACAGCTGCTCAAAGAAGTAGCTTTTAAAAGTCCCCATAAAATATTTCAGCCATTTTATTTTACTGTGTTGTGCATTAGATACTTCTTTGTTCAAGGGCTTTCTTAAAAGAGGCAAAAAAATTGGTAAAATTAAGGGACGGTTTATCATGCAAAAATTGGTGTTGTTATTCTTATTTGTAAATAGTTGAAGCCCTTAAAAAGGACAGCTCTCTTAGTGTTTCTTCAGGACTCTGATTTCACTGAAAATGGTTAATGCTGCAACTTTCAAGCTGTCACTAAAGAGAAGAGTGGGCTAATAGAAGCTCTTTATATGTAATTTTAATTTCTTCTCTCCTTATATCAGTTGTGTCCTTTCTTCTCATCATTATCAATGCACTGGATTCTTTTTCCTTCTTCATAACTTACTGATTATCTTCTAGTCCATAGATTTCTCCATTTGGCCAGACTAGACACGTTATAATGCCCTCTCCTTCCCTTATAAAGACAATTTAGTCACCACTTGATTGAATCCCTCCTGTATATTATATATCAATTCAATCTCAATCTCCTTTTTGCAGTTGTCTGCTTTTAGTGCTTGCGCAGTGCCCAGACTCTTTGTAATCTACTTATTTTATAGACAACTAAAGTTAGAAAACATCACTAGCAAATTTAAAATTCAGTTGCTACTCTGAATTAGAATCACCTTTTCTGCTCTAAAGCAATCACAGATATAATCTTAAAAGGTTATTTCTTACAATTTACAAAGGCAGTTCTGTTCACAGCACTTTTGTGTCACTGTAATCAGTTTGTACATGTGTAATTCATTTGTCAAGTATGTCCCTTGACAGCTGTTCTCTCTCTTTTATTTTACAATAGGCCGAAGCCATTCATGTGAATCCACTTTTCATTTTGATACCTGCTACTTTGTGTACTTCCTTTGCATTCCTGCTTCCTGTGGCAAACCCAGCCAATGCTATTGTATTTTCATATGGTCATTTAACTGTTATGGACATGGTGAGTTTTAAGCAAAACCTCCTAAATGAGATTTTAGCACTTTAAAAACTTTCTTCAGTTTCTTGATTTGAGTTTCTCCTTTCTCTTTCCTATCCTTTAGGTCAAAGCTGGTTTGGGCATTAACATCATCGGAGTTGCTGTAGTTATGCTGGCAATCATGACATGGATAGTGCCTATATTTGATCTCTATACTTATCCAAGTTGGGCACCAATCATTCCTACAAATACCACTGGGCTGTAAAAAAATAATATCCTAGGGTCTGGTTTGGATTGATCTTATTTCTTTATTTCTGACGTGGTGAGTTACTCAAAATGCTTTTGGTCACCACAATAGGGGTCCATATATGCCATACTTCACAGTCCCAGAGACTGATGATCCAGTCTGAGAGGCTAATCAGAAAGAGTGCTAGACTTTCAAAATACCATAAATGAAGTTTCTGATATAGTTCAGCTTGTCTGAATTTTTATCTCTTCATATTATGAAGGAAAAAATAAATGTGCATTGCCATATTACTGACATTTTGCCCCCATTCTCAGGGCAATGGTATAACAAGATGTAGATGTTATTATTTCAAATACCAATTTTTACTATTATTTTGGTGGTATATGGGGCTTGTCCAACAACATAACTGGTTTCTGTTTCTAGACTCAAGCACTCTTTGAAATGTTGATCACAAACAAAAGATCAGGTGATTGTGCCAAACTAGTATTTTACAGACCTGTCAAAAATGCATAGAAAATTGAGAAGAGCAACATGACTACTTATATAGCACTTTATCTGTTAAGCACCTTTAAATTTGGAAGGAGAATATATACTTTGGCGTAAGTTTAGCCTACAGCCTTCCACGACCATGTGTTGGTAGATTTATCTACATGAATGGAGTATAAAATAACATCATATCTCTCTGTCAAAAGTAGAGATATAGCTCCTTGATGAATGAAAGCACAAGATAGAATGCTGATGACGTGACACTCAACCCATCAATCAAGACTACCACCCATCCACCTCTCCCAGCCTGGGGTTATGTGTTCCTAAAGTCCAACTGCTGTAAGATTTCTTTTTGCCATTTTCCCTTCCTGGAGGTGTTTAAGGCCAGGCTTGATGAGGCACTGAGCAACCTGGTCTAGTGGGAGGTGTCCCTGCCCATGGCAGAAGGGTTGGAACTAGATGATCCTAGTCCCTTCCAACTCAAACCATTCTATGTATCTGTGTATCTATGTATCTTCAGCAGGAGGCTTATGATCTCTACAGGACAGGTGGCAGTTCAAGGGTTTTAGTCTGAGTTACTGTTGGAGACATAAAATGGTGCAGTGTAGCCAGAATGGGAGTCTGGAATTCAAAGAAACCTTCAAATAAATATGCTTGATATGTTTGTTACATGTTTTTTGACTGTAAAGACTACAGTGTTCTCTTTTTCATGTGCTGGTAAGACCAGTGGCAGTTTGTAAAGAATGTTTAGTTAATAGTTGGAATCAAAGCTGCAAGTACTTATCTTGGGCCATCCTCTCTGGTGCCTCAGTGATAGCAGTAAATGTTAATCCATTCTATACTCTAAATTATCCACTTTTCCTGACATCAACAAAAAAAAAGTCTTTTGTTTTTTGATTAGATGGTTTACACCTATTTTTGATATTGCATATTTAGAGATGTCATTAATGATTTCTATGGTGCCAAAATGGAGTGCATAGTGTCATTGTATATGTAGTTCTCTTCTGTTAGCTACTGGTTGCAGATTCAGCTGCAATGAGTTATTAAAGAAGCACTTTTTTCTTTTTGGTAAGTAATTGCTGTCTTTACATGCTTCTACACTTTTCAGCCTGACTGAAGCTATTATCTCTTTAGGGTGGTTAGCTCAATTTCATTTTCCATTTTCTGTATTTTTTATACAGTGTTTGGCAGAACTATGTTATGTCCATATCAAGGGCAATGTCCAGGAGCTGCCACTGCACAAATAATGTTAACTGATCCCCTACAGTAATGACAACAATTACAGAAATGCAATATTTGGCTAAATTAAGCCTCTAACTCATCAGGTAGTAGAAGGAAATGCTTATGGAAGTAGCTAATCCAACAGACATTGTATGATGTCTGCCCAGAAGGACATGTAATGCAGCAACAGCTAGCTCATGGTTCATGTGGGCCTTTGGTCGTGCTGGCTTGGAGAGGAGAAGCAGCCAAGCAAGAGCTCTTACTTTAAGGTTCCTAGGTATTGTGTTACAGCAGTTTCCAGATTGTTCATAAGTAGTGAAAATAGGGAATCACAGACTATTTCAAGTTGAAGGCATTTGAGAAGACTATCACATCCAACCTCTTGCTCAAAGCAAGGTTAGCACTGAATGCAGACCAGGATGATAAGGGATTTCTCTATTCATGTCTTTAAAATTTCCAAGATGTAGACTGCACATCTACCTTGGGTAATGTTCTCTAGTGCTTTTCTGTCCTTGTGGTGAAATGGGTTTTTTTCTTTAAACAAACGAACAGTCATTTTATTGGAACAGACTCAGTTTTCTTATTTTTATTCCGGATACATTTTTTCTACATGTAGAAGGATGTTAGTTTTAAATGAAAGATGGAAAAGAAGGAAAAGTGGCCTGTGTTCACTGTTCCCAGTGGATGTGGTATTTTCAGTCTCCACTAGTATATCCTGCAAAGAATCACCAGTATTAAAACTAGGTGACTACTCTTGTTCAGCTAGAGGAAATTTGTTAACTGCTTATGAGATGTCACTCTCTTGCCTACTGTAACCTCAACCTTGAACATGACATTGAGGTCTGATGAGGTCTATGAATGCATTGCTCCATGAAACCACACTTCGGCACTTCTACTCTATCTTCAAGCTGAATATATTCATAGAAGAAAATAATAATTTTAAACCACTTAAGAGAACTGTTTTGAAGTTGTCAGCTGCAGTAAGTGATATGGTTTTCAGTGCAAGCTGAAGCTCACTTTCTGACGTGATTTTCAGCTGTTCATTTACTCTATGTTTTAGCTTATCTGTAGGGCTGCAGATAATATGATAAGAAAGACCTGTTGTGTCTGAACCCTCACATAATGCAGACCATAGATTTTCCCTATTTTTTTCAGGGTAGACAGTGTAATAAAGTGTCTTAGTAAATAAGGGAAGTTATTCAAATTGTTTAATGAATTATGCACTTTTTGAAACTACCTTCCCTACAATCATTGTACACAGTGGACATCATGCAGAGAGAGAAGGGAGAGATCTGTAAAAAAAGTCTGTTAGTCTTCCGTTGGGCCATGTGTATTTATAAGTCATCAAAAATGAAACACAGAATTATAAATAAACTGACTGTGTTATAGGTAAAGTGACTAGTCTCTTAACTGTCACAATGTGACGAATTAATGAAAAAAATGAAAGAAATGAGCACAAGGTTTTTGAGAGACTGTATCCAAAAAGTAAACTAGTCATGAATAAAGGATTGGGTAGTAGGGAATGTAGGGTTTTGACAGGATTTTTTTCTCTCATTTTGCTAAAAGTTTAAGAGATGCGTCAAAAACAACATTTGAGGTGAATTATTGTTATTATTGCTAACTTATTTTTTAAAGCTTTTAAGAACTTTTCAAGTCAAACTGAACAATTCTACAGTGCAGAGTTTAATATTGCTAGAACTTCCTTGCTTGAGAGTGATGAAATGGTGGAAAAAGAAAATTTCAGACTGGTGGGTACCCAATGGGTGGACTGGGCTCTGACTGCAGACACAGAGCACCACACTGACAGCCAGCAGAAAATGTGCTCTAGTTACATTGCTATTACATCTTTGTCCAGAGTTTGTGAGTATTGCAATGAATTGTAGAAATGCATCTGTAGTGATTTTAAGAGTTGATTTATACATGATGACTACACTAGCTATTTGTAAATTCCTTTGTGTGTAATTTTTGCATTAAGTGTGTTTTTTCTTTGTCTCAGCTGAGTCTAATTATTTTACTGTATTAGTACATACATAATATTTATGAATTTCTATGTATTTGTAGATCCCTTCCTGTTGAATTAAATGGAGCTTCTGCCATATATTTCAGTAGTGCCAGTTCATTGTTCTCCTTTTCTATGGCTGTGCTACATTTACTATATTTTCACTTTGCTTTTGGAAAATGTGCTTTTAGATTTCCAGAAACAACAAAAAAAAGCAAACCCTGGAGAAGAGCTTATTATGTTCTATTAAAGCTACCTTGCAGTGCAAATCCTCTTGCCTACTTTTAAAATTAAATACCTGTGTTTGTTTACTGAAAGACTCCTGCTTGTGTAAAGTCAACCAGCCTGTAACCTGAGGACTAGCTAAGGAGGGATGCAGTACAGCAACTTAGGAAGGGTGTAGTGAAAAAAAGATACTTTTCATCTTGCAACTTTTGACTAGACACCAAGTCAGTTTGCATATACATTATAAAAATCGAATGACTGTTGGTCCCTTTTCCTATCCTGGCATGGGCAGCCCACAGGAGGATTCCTGCTGCCCTGATGGTGGCACTCTGCTGCCCCAGAACTCCCAAGGCTGAGGCTATTCCTCAGGGGTCAGTTCTGCAGAGATTTCAGTTTGTTTTACAGCTATTAGCGATAAGTCAGTTACCAACTTAGTTCTTTGTCTATGGAAAGCTGATTTGACGATGTATGGGTTTTACTAATTATTGAAGCTGCTGGCAGTGTTACTCCTTTATATTTTTAGCTTGTGTGCTGTTGTATGCTACTTTATCCGGACAATGCTCCATTACCATACATCTTTCCCTCACAACACTGTACAGTCCAACATGTATTTAGTGGCAAATTAACAAAAGCTACAATTGTGGTCTGTGAAGAAAGGTTATCTGTCAATAAAAAGTGTGTGATATTTCTTAAAACTTTGTTATTGCTATTAATATCCCAACACCCGATATACATGCTAGACAAGAGTATCTGCTGAGAATATCTCAAGTTGACTGAATTCTTTAAAAATCTACTTTAAAAGAATTCAAAAGTAGTTAAAAAGTAGAAATGCTTCTCTCTGCTAAGTTCCTCTGAAAGAATAAATATCAGCCTCTAACTTCTTGGTGCTTCATTTGAAAGTCAGAAAGCAATGCATATCCCTGTGCAAGATACTTCCTGAGTTGCCTGGTACTTGATTCATGATCCCAGAAGTCAGGACAAAACATTTGAAGTGAGACTGCTAGAGCAGACTCACAAGGATTTCTGGAAGAGTAATTTCCAAGCCTTTCTTTTGGACATCCTTTGACTAAGGGCCTCAGGTTCTGCCTCATTCTGTTGTGGAAAATGTGAAAATTTGCAAGTCAGGCTTCAAGAGTGGGCTTTATTTTGCTGACTAAAGTTCTCAAAACTCCTGTAAAAGACATGAGGAAAAACTAGCTACCACATGAGGGCTGAAGAACTGACAAGATAATACACCAAAATAAGAATTAAATCCTAATGAAAAACATGTGCTTGAAACTCTGCTCCCAGGTATGGATCCAAGTATGCAATCTGTTTCCTTCATTGAGAGGATTCACTGAGATGTATCAGGCCAAGAGGCTCAGCCCTTACACTACACAGAGTCATTGACATAAGCTGTTCTTCACCACAGATTTTGTAATTCATGGTGTATGATGTCCATTTTCATCTGTGCACATCATGAGGGCTAAGTGCAAAGCCAATATAAGTGTATACACTAAAGCTACACAGCATAAGCATTCTGGGCATGTATAACTAAGCCACAAACGTTTGGTATTTTAGATATTTGGTTATGTAATATTTGGCTCAGCTGAAGTAAACAGAATACAGGTCTCTTGTTTATCTTAGCACTTGCTTGAGTGCATAATAAATAGCGAAAGCATTTCCTGTTTGTGATCAGTTCTCTGAACAATTGCCCTTTATAAGACTTTTTCATTGTCTGTTAAAACTCTGCTTCTTGTTGTAAAGAAAAAAAAAGAAACAAATAAAAGAAATGAGAAGGACTGGGGAAGAAAGTGATGGAGAGAGTGAGAGAGAGAAAGACAGTAACCTACAATCTGCATTTCTGAGTCTCAGCTTTCAGAACTGGTAATGATCCTTGTACAAGACTGACAGCTTTTGCTGACATCCTTCATGGATTTGAAAAGTTCAGTTTGCATAATATAGAAAACTATGTGCAGTTTAGTTCTTTCTTTAGATGCTATTATAATGCATCAGAGGAGCAGGAAATGCATAGCTTAGATGACACCATAATTTTCCCTGTTCACACTGTGAAAGCAGATGGAATTTTGCCCCCATTAAGAACAATTCTTCAATTCTAATAAGCCATTAACCCTTTCCTGGTTTCACAGCATAGTTTCAGTGTAGCAATTCTAGAATGCATGGCTTAGGCAGTATCTCTCAAGTGGTATTTTTGAACATTACTTTTGAAATTCTTAGGTGTGAAACATCCTTCACATGTTAGTGGATTATGAATAAAATCTTATAATCAGCCCAAAATCTCCAGTGCCTTCCTGCAGCCATTTACTCCCTCACACACTGCACTTCCAGGATGGTTTTATAGACCACGTGTAAAAACCAGACTGTGTTATGCACGGTACAGATTAATGAAGGGTACAGTAGGAAGCTGCTAGAATTTGGGAATTTTCTACTTCTGCCACAAAACCATGATGGAACTAAATTACATGAAATCTAAACATCATCCTAGCTGACAGGAGATGGAAACTCCTACTTGCTTTTATTCCCCCTTCAAAAGCAAAGCACAGCCGTGATCTTGGTCCAGCGAAACAGGTCTCTTGCCTATCACACCCCCTCAAACTGTGTCATAACCCAATTTGGCTGTTAGCTGGACTCTTAGCCCAGCTTCTCCCCACAGACTTTATGGGAGCACAGCTCTGGGGAGAGCTCTGGAGACGGCCTTCTAACAACAGATGACACTGTAAGCAGCAAGGAGGCATCCTCAACCTGATTCTGCTTCTGCAGCAGCCTCTGAATGAATCATCTTGTCTTCTTTCTCAACCACGTCTGAGAAATGTCAAGATACTTCTGATTTCAAACCACTGGAGTGTTTTTCCAAGAAGCAGACAGTGTTAGTGGAAAAGTAAAAAGAAAACAATAGTTCTAATTACTGCTAGCTGCTTTGCTGTAAGACCTCAGCAAAATTGCCAGTGTCTTTTAGGTTAACAAAGTAAATAAAAGTATAAAACCGTGTGAGAAACTGATGACAGACAACACTAAAGGAAGTTCTGAGCTATTTAGCAGTGGAACAGAGCTATAGAAAAACCCACTCATTTCACTCATAAGAATTGTTATAAGCCCTTTCAGTGTGATTACCCCAAGGCTTTCAGCTACATCCTGCTGAAATCCATTTGTAAATAAAATTCATACACTTTTCCTACATAAATAAAATCACATCACTTGATTGTGGTTTCAAATTAAATAGAACTGTTTCCCAAGATACATGCCCCCCTAGGATAAAAAGAGGCATCTCAGCAGGACCAAGCAAATCATTGCCAGCATTATGTTGGCTTCTTTCTTAATTGTGAAAGTAGCTCAGGACTGATTGAAATCAAGAATTGGATTGGGCTTTTTTTATGCTTTTTTCCTATGGCTACCAAGACCCTAAAGCATAGAAAAAGCAAAATGTTTTTGTAGCTACTCATTACTACAAATTCAAAATCTGTTTATTTGCAATTTTGATTATAGCCAGGACAGTAATGAGATTTTATTAACAATACTTGTAAGTGCGGAAAAATAATTAAATGGTTTGAATTCCGTTAACATATTAGAATTCGCAGGTGATATTGCTGCTGTTAACTACAGGTATTATTAGAAATCAATAGCTAATGATAAGAGACATCTCCACTCAAATAAAGGCCAAGTTCAGTTACTGAATCAGCCAACAAGGTAGACTTTAGATAGCGCGTATTACAAAAAGTTGCATAATACAGATTCTAATCTCTGATATACAATTTCAGTTTTTCTCATGCAAATGTCATGTCTCAGCTATTACCAGAGAATGTGGTGACCAAATGATCATTGTTGTTCATGAAAGGTTCTACTTTTATCTGATTTTAACACTCAGAACTGCCATTCTGTCTCTTACCAGGACTTTGCTTTCTAGCCTGAACAACTGAGATGTATATAGAATCATAGAATCATAGAATAGTTTGGGTTGGGAGGGACCTTAAAGATCATCGAGTTCCAACCCCCCTGCCATAGGCAGGGACACCTCCCACTAGATCAGGCTGCCCAGTACCTTGTCCAGCCTGGTCTTGAACACCTCCAGAGAGGGGGCATCCACAACGTCTCTGGGCAACCTGTTCCAGTGCTTCATATGTATGTTCTTGGTCCAGTCATGGGTAAAGAAATTAAGAATGTGCAAAAATACAACCTATACCCTACTCGGTGTGTGAATCTGATGATCTGTACTGCTTATGTTGCTATCTGTGTATGGCAGCAGTAGCTCCTTTTTGAAATTCAAGAGCCTGAGGTCCTGTGCACCCAAAAATACTGACATGAATATATGAAAAAAGTCAAGGAGGTTTAAAGAGAATTGTAAGTATTTAGCTGACAGAAGAAATCTTTGAGTAGGATGCCTGACTAGTGGTTTTTTCAACTTTTCAACATTTTACATTGTTAAATTACCTCAATTCTTTCCAAATTTATAACAATGATATTCTAAACATTTTATCCTTTTTTTTTTCCCTGTTCTGTCCTTTGCAGTATGGTCATATCCCTCTCAAACGTGTGTGCCTAAAGAGATAGGGATCCCTGTGGATCCAAGAGTACAGGCAGATATCCATGATAAATCTACATAGGGACCCACAAGTTCTATGTGTGATGCAATATTAAACTCCACATCTCTGTGGGAGGGGAGGGGAAATGGATAAAGGAAATAGAAAGGGAAAGGAAAAAAAGAAAAAGGAAAAGGGAAGGAGGAAGGAAATATTCTCCAAGGTAACCCATTGCACGTGTGCCTCCACTTTTTTGGCAAGTGATTCCTATTTTTTGAGTGCAGATTTTGAACTCAGAAGTGTGCCCACACTATATACTTTTCTTTTAAGTCATTATCACCCTAGTTTGCTCAGGAGAATTTAATGGAACAAAAGCCTTTGTAAAACTAAGATACATTGCTTTTATTGCTGCTTTGTCTACTAGCAGTCAAAGTCACTAACTTTGGCAGTCAGAGAAGGAATTGCTTTCTTTGACATGACTTGCTCCTGACAAATTAGTGTTGGCTGTTTCTTATTAAGTTGTTATCCACTAAATATTTTAAATTGATTATTTAGTTTAGTTGATCTTTTTTTATTCCTGACAGCCCTCACCATCTGCTATAAGGTCTCAAACAAGTCTAATTATTCAGAAACTGTTCCATGTACATTCCTTAAGTACTCAGGAGGGTAAATTTAATCACTTAACCCTAGTTTAAGTACAATGTATGAATCCAAATGTTTTTTCACCTGTTCTTTTCCTATTCTAGGTTGCTTCCTCTGTGATTTCTGTGTGTTGTGCATCTGGTCACAAGTGACCTGTAGTATGAAAATCAGAACTAAAAGGACTGAAGATTTTTTTTTCTTGGTGACATCCTTAATTACTCCTCTGTGCTGGAAGCTATGGCCTACATTCTATATGCTTTTAAATTAATTTATCAAACATTTTTTTGTCTTATCTTTTATGTAATGCATTTTGAATATTGGCTGGGGAGGAACCAGTAAATAGCAACCAACAGGAAATACAGATTCATGGCTTCTACTCAGTCTGGAATCTGTGTGTACCATGCAATAGAAGCATGAACATCATCAGACGACTAGACTTTAGGATCCTGTCACTGCAAATACAATCTAGATGTTACACTCAAAGGTTCTCTTCATGAGTCTATTCCTCAAATATACACAAAAGAGGAATGAATGTGATTAATTACTAACTTCTAAGGGAGGAAAGAGTTACTTACATTCAATTTATCTGTGAAAAAATAACTTAATATCTGGACTTTACTTATTAATTTTCAATATTTTACTTTAAGTTCTATGGGTTTGTTTTGACTTGCACATGGAAACCAAGTGGTTTAAACTCTGTCCATTCTTTTTCCAATTTCTTTCTCATTGGGTCAGCTGTGCTAATGGAATCTTGCTAAAATGAAAAGAGAAGAAATGTTCTCAGAGTAAAGAGACACACAAATGGACTTTTTGTTTTTCTGCTTCAGGATACTTATCCTTATCAAACTAATTATTCAGGAATATTTTGGAAATCTGTTATTAGGAGAAATTTTGTCTTTTTTATTCCTGAGGGGTGTCCATATTTAATTGTGCTTTTCTGGCTTCACAGAACCTTGGTGAAGTGCCTTCAAGAAGCAAGCAATGGCATCTAAATTATTTAAGGAAACATTCCTAGCACTATAATGACTAATAACCCATCTCAAGAATAAATGTCAGTAAATCTGTTAGGGTCCTTGAGCTTTGCCTTAGTGATATTTCCAATTCCTCTAGTTCATTTCCCTATAATTTTTAAGAAAGTAACGTGACTTGACCTTGAATTTACTGATGACCTACGCCACTAATTGAACACAGGTATCAGTTAGAAAAATATAAGGAAGATGAAACTAAATTATAAGCCACACGCTTTTCTGAGTTCCAGTTTTAAGTTGTGTTACCTCTGCTTAACCACAATTAAATGGAGATAATATGCAGCATTACATACTCTGCTACAAATATATTTGCATAAGAAGTTGTTGAATGCATCTATGATCAACTAATGATATATGTTAATGTATATGTGCTCACCTTTCAAGTCCAAACGTAAGAGTTCATGAAAATTCTGTCCTGCCAGGATAATACAATTCAGTACATCATACCACTTCCCAGTTTTAGCAAAATGCAGCCTACTTCAGGATGAAATAATTTAATTTGTCTTTAGATGATGTGAACATAAGACTGATTTATATGAAGTTGCTATTCAGCACATATGTACATAGTGACACAAAGGTAGCTGTGAAGAAATGTAGTATAACACTATAACATCTGTTGATCACTGGCTGTTGCATCAATCGTCATTCTGCTCCTCACAAAAAGGGAAGGAAAGAGATATTTGGATTGTATTAAGGTAACTGAAATGACACTTATGTTGAAGATTATGTAGTAATATTGTGCATTATAAGGGCCTATCAAGTGAGCCAAAGTTTACTGTTAAGGTTAACAGACTAAGAATTACCCATAGGTGAGACAGCTTCCTCTTAAGATACTAGAGCCTATTAGAACCAGACATGTCCCTAGACCTCACGTTCTGAAGCAAATAGATAAAACCATAAACTCATTTCAACACCTAAACCAAAGAATGCTGTGATTTGCTTTTCTAGATACATTCAATAAAATCAGTCCTCTCCTCTGTATTGTCACACCTCTTCTATCCTGAAACAGATGCTTAAGGACATGCACAAAAGAGAGGGCAGTTGTCTGGAGATGCCTCCAGATACTGGGTTATGCTTTGGCTCATCTTATCCAAACACCCACAAAACCATAGGTATGTTTCATTATGCAAAAATGCCACACAGTCAATAAATCTCAAATTTCTAACACCTCCAATACTGGTTTAGTTGGTCATCATTGCTTTTCTTTTGATATGACCCATAATCTCACCAACTGGTATAAGGACAAATCCTACCCACAGACAGGAGCCTGTGGAGACCAAAGAAAAAGTTATAATTCATTTAAAGCCATCTTGAAACTGTCTTCTTGAAAATTCCCTTGAAGATACAGTATCAAGAGAACTTGGCCATTATAAAAATAACCATCTGAAAGAGTCTTTTACAGAAGCCCAACTAAGAAAGACTTTTGTGAATAAGTATAATTTATTCACAGAATATAGTTTAAATTAATAGTCACAATTTTGAAGAATTACTGTGCTCTGAGAATTTAAGATTGTGCCTTGTGGTCAGCCACTGAATCAAAATATTATTCATTTGAAGATAAAACTTAAAGCCAAAAAGCAACTTACAGAATCACGTAGTTGGAAGAGACCTTCAAAGGTCATCTAGTCCAACCCCCCTGCAGTGAGCCGGAATCAAACAATTTGTCTTGTCTGCTGTTAGATTCCAGAGACAGAAGTTTTATCTTTATTACAGATAACACTAACAACCCCTATCATCTATGGGTTGGATGATAATTGGGAAAAAAATGGCTCTTACACTCTTCTGTGTTCACCTAAAGGAATTGTGAGTATTGCTGGAAATGAATTAAAAGGCTGGGGGAGGCATTTTTGTTGTTAATCAAGACATTTGGGTTGAAGCTGAATGGAAAAAGTATCCTTTCACTTCCAAAAAAGTGCCTTAGAAAAAAGGAAGTTGCTGACATTTATGGTAGGTAAATGACACAAAAATCTAATAACAAATCCTTAACAAGGTGCAAGAACTAAACATATATTCACAGAGAGAATCTCCAGGAATCCTAATCTGACAACATGTCTATATTTCAGCAACAGCAGCAACAAAGTATTTCCATCACAGAAATTCTAGGAAGTGCTCCCTTTTATTCCATTCTCTTTATCTAAAACATATTCAGGAAAGAATTATTATTTATCTGCATGTTGGACAACACAGATAGCCATGATTCCACTAACTGTGTTTAGCACTGAAAAAAATTAAGGAAAAAGAATAATCTAGTTGCATCTTTGATACATTTTTGAAAAATAGTATTTTTGAATTGACTGCATATAACTGTCTTTAAAAAGCAGCAGGACAGTATCTGTTGCAGGGCTTGTCAAACTGCTTATCATTGGTTTGTTCCAATATGCTGCTGGGTTCTCTGGCTCTAAACCAGGGCATCATGCCCTTAAAACAAAGCAACATGTAAGTGCTTTCCTGGATAGCAGCCAATGATACCAGGCAAGATAGAGTCCATTGAGCTTTTAAAGCTGCAGTTGTACAGTTAAAATGGAGAGATAAAATAAATTGGATACACCCAACAGCATTTTAATCTGTTCATCATATTTGGGAACACACCCAAGTATTTTCCTTTCTATTTATTATGAATAGATGTACTTGGAAGACCATATTTTGTCCTTTAAATTCTCCCTGTCCTGTAGAGAATCAAGCTGCATGGTGGGATGAATGCTTTAAAAAGAATGAGTCTAAGTACCTGTAACAAGAGATATTTTCTTTCAGCAGCAGTGATGATGTTTTTAAGCCCCATCTTGCTTAGCTTTTTTTGCTCTCCTCACAATCACAGAGATGATAGCTGCACAAGTAGTGGGGAAAAAGAGTTAATATTTCTTTTAGAACCTAATATTAAAACTGTAAAACAATGACCTGAGGCAGTTGTTCTCCTGTTTTCCAGTTTGTTTTATTACCTGTCTCTCACGTTTGTTTTGATTTCATTTCTGTTCTTGATCAGCCTGTGGGCTGCTTACACACTTTGTACAAACAATACATTTAAGCAAAAATTACTTGAATTCATATTTGAATATTTAATGACTTAGGTCCAGGAGGCAGATATGAATTGCTGCTATATACTCCCAAAACAGTATATTTCATGGCAAGGAGTTTGGCAAAAGAATTTGAAATAATCAGAGGTGTTTGTGTAAAATCATGGAATACCCTTGAAAAGGGAACAGAGAAATTCTCAAATTGGAGAAAAAGGGGATGCTGGATTTGGAAGAGACAAAAATAGCTTTTCACATTCACTTTAAATTTTATAAATTTTAGAGTCCAAATTGCTTATCCATTAGAAAAGTCCAAAAGGGTGATAGTGTTTTCCAAGAGGTATCTCCCTTACAATTTTGTGAATATTGTGGATATGCCTTAGAGAAAAAAAAATCAATACATAGAGACTATTGTAAAGCCTTCTCCAAACCCTGCTGGGTGTCTTCTGATTTTCAGGCTCCTAACTTTGTCTCAGAATGAATGTTCAGCCTCTGTTTCATGTACTTCCTACCCTTCAAATTTTCTTTCTTTCTCATCTACCTCTCCCTATTCCTGCTGTCACAAGAGCTGGGCTCTTCTCCCTTTCTCAGATTTTCTCCTCCATGCACACCCTCTTTGCAGAGCAGGGAAAAATACTGGGATGCTGAGAGGAGATAGGACCTCTTCTTTGTCCTAGTCACAGCCTGAGAAGGCCTGGGTTTCCTCCCTCAGAAGGAGGAAGCATCGTCTTTGAACAGCTATGAGTTAAAAGCAACAAATGAGCATTTATATATGCATGAATTTTGAGAACCATGGTGCAACCATGCTCTGATGCCTGCAGAGGTTTATCTGAGCTTTCCATCACTAAAGAATTAATCAAGAACAGCACATCCATATAAAAATATTATCCCTGTCACACAGTCAGGAACCACGCTGTCTGCAATATCCTGATCAGTTGAATTGGTTCTTCCACTGCAAATTAAAACTGCCTGAAGGCAGCTTTATGTCATCTGAAAAACTTTCATGTCTTCATATAAAATGATAGAGAGACACTATAGGCATGATTTGCTTATAACTGAGTTTATTAAAAGCAGTTTTGTATCCTCTTTTGGTTGTTGTCCCCCTCTTCACATGTGTTAGCTAAATAATTCATCTTTAAAGCCCCAATTGCTGTTCAAAGGAAATAAAAACATGAGGCTCATCAAGCAAAAGTACAGGCTGAACTAAGGGCAGAGATACTTAAAAGCCTGGTACTGAAATGTACTGATGTCTTTCTCTACATGAAATTCTTCTCATGACATTTCAGCCACCTACAATATAGGTTTCAGTTCATTCACTTGCCTGGAGGCCCTATCCAGTTGTGAGGGAGAGAGAGATGCCCCCCAGAAGAAGGTTCACTTGACTTAGCAAATGTCCTAGAGAGCACTTCAGACCTCTGAAATGGCTCCATCCAAAGGCAAGGGAGAGACTGAAAAGAGAATGCTTCAACTAAGATGTTTAACACTAAAGTGGCTAAAATTTCAGCCTGCTTCAAAAAAGAGCCTCAAGATATTTACACAAGGAGTCAAGAAACATCATCTAGTTAAATCTGGTGGGAAATGTCCTCAACTCCTGGCAGGTTGCAGAGGATGACTGGGGTATGCAGACCCTGACTCTTGAAGTCTATCAGATCTGGCTGTCATCTGGGATTAAAACTTAGTAGCCCTAGAGCTACTGATTATTGCCTTCTCCATTTTTGAGCTACAAATAATCTGGCAATGCTGCAGTGATACAGATCATACTAACGGGCATTCATTTGACCCTTTCTGCAGTTCCTTTAGGGCATTATATAGTTTAAGACAGGTAGGAGAAACAACTGACAGCCAGTAAAGCATGGCCATTGTCAGGGAGCAGCCTATGGCTTCTGAAATAATGGTTGGCAGTTGGTTTAAATGACCAAAATCTTCAGGCTGTTCTATCAGTTAGAATTTGTAGGGGTTATGAGAAAAAAAAAAAATCAAGCATATTTTCTCTTCAGTTCAGTAAAAGGAAAATTTCTCACTATAGGTTACCTTAGATAAAAAAAAAGAAAAGCAAAAACTTTACTCATTAATTTTCTTCCTATGAGTAAGACATCAAAATCATAAATAATGACATTACCATCTTTTTGATATGGTCTCCAGGGCAGCAGAGAATCAGAACAGATGGAGATGTGTACAGCCTCATGCTACCCACATCATGGTCCCAGTTTGCTCCAAACACTATCCCATCAATCCCAATTCACAAAGGCAGTAACACAGAAGGAGGGAGAAAGTCATTGCTGATTTTTCAGCCTTTCATCCTAAGTTACGTTTCCTCAGAAACAATTTTTCGACCCATAATGAGCCCGTTAAATGTCACTTATAAAAAAAAAAAAAAACAAAAGAAAAAGTTTGAAAGATTTTTTGATCCTGTCATCTGACCTCAATGTACTTCTCTAACATTCACCCAGCAATTTATTTTACCATAACCAGAAATTATCTACCTGTTAGCCAAAGAGCTCTTAATAAGTGAAACTGACAGAAAGACTGAGATTATCTGACCAGTTCTTTCCTCTACAGGGCCCAGAACTCTAATTTTAAGTCATATCATATTAATTTTCTTTTCTTTCACAAATTATTTTTAGTCCCAGTCCTTTCACACTGTTGCATACAGATGAGAGACCAGGTGCCTGAGCTCCCTCCCTTCCATTCTTTGTGTTACATTTGAATATTTACCAGTGGAGAAAGTAAGAGCCAGCAACAAGATTTCACAGTAACTCTTTGTAAAGATACTTGTTTGATTAATAATGGTTGATGAAAGTATAGGAGAGATGAATCAGCCTCTATGTCCTGATGATTGGCTCTGTAAGAGAGGAAAAAACTGAAGTATTTTTGAAAAAATTACTGGAAGTGATTTAAAGCAATCTGCTTGCTGCCTTACTTAGCTAGGTAACCACAAGGTAAGTTCTAAGGAAAGGAAGATTTCTGGCCTGGCTTCAGTTTACAAATATGATTTGAATCTCAGTACATGACTCCTGAGGAGGGCATTCCTGCTCCTTGTGCACTGGGAAGTTCACTGCTTGGTGAACAGCATAATTGCTGGAAATGCAATGTCCCTAACATAAAAAGAAAGACAAAAGCTTATTGCACAACTCAGAGTACTAGTGTCAATGCACACATACCTGAAAAAAAACCAAAAAACAAAACAAAATAAAAACATCTTGTCTTTGAACTATTGTGAATTGGTTGTAAATCTCTGACTATACACTGCAAAGTGAGTACTCCTGTGTGTCCTGTGATACAGCAATTTGCACTTGCTTTTCCTTTGGTAAGAGGTCCTACCTAGAGAAAAGCAGGGATAAACATATTCAATTAGCATCCTGAAATACAGTGTCATTGTTTCTTTCTCCTACCTTTTTATCCATGGACATTTCCCCAGTCATTTTTAGTTACTGCCTCCTGTGGGCTTGTGCAGCAGGCATGCTGACTCCTTAATTAAAATTGCATGCCAGGAAGTAAGTAAGTGCCAGCTGAATGCTTGCCTCCTACTGTTGCATTCTGTCAGCTCAGGGATGGTTTTATTTCTCCTCTTCCCTTACTATATATATTTTTTTAAGGAAACATATTTTTTTAAGTTGCCACTGCAGAAAATAAATCTGGGAAATTCTGGAAAACACACTGAATCTGCTGATTAAATCTAGAAATGTCAGGTTTTTTGTGTAGAGGAAAAACTGAACATGTTAAAAGCATGAAATCAGTCTTCTGGGTCAAAGAGCATGCAAATGAATATTGGAATAAAAATATCAGAGGGGCTTATGCTGCAGGTTGGTACATATCTGCAGAAGACTCCTGAAATTAAGTAAGAATCTCCCATGTACATGTCCCACCTCCTATATCTGTCTCTTTTCCTGAAAGTAAACTCCTGTTCAGGGAGGAATGAGAAGTGTGGACATCTACCTGATGATGATAAGAGGTATGGAAAACAGGTGATCTTCAAGAATGCAGAAGTGAGATGTACACCTCTCTCCAAAGCACACAGGTTTGCACACTTGTGGCACCTGAGCTGGCTATTGCCAGAAGTGCAATGGCTGGGATGCAGCAGAAGGCCGGTTGCTCCATGCTAGCACCCTTCTGGAGGCTGCTGCTTACTGATTTGAATTTCCACGAACTCTGATCTGAATTGTCCCTTCTAACCTATATGAATCCTATGAATTCTGAGTCTATGATTCTTCTCTATGCCTGTGCACTGAGCTTCACCTAGGATTTTTCCTTTTGAAAAACCACCACACTAAATTTGCTCTGAACCATGGCAGAGTGGAGAGTTAGAAGACATTTCTAGAGCAGGAAGGTTGAAGACACAATCTTTAGGGTCAGAACCAGAATATTGAGGCCAAGCCATCTACTCTTCTCTGCCCTCAACAAAATTTGTTCATCTTCACCATTTCTTCCTGTGATGCCAAGTTCAGGCAATTGCCCTTGCTGCTTACAGGAGACTAATATCAAAATCTTCTTCCAAAGTGAGGAAAATAAATGGCATTTTGTCACAAGTTCCTCTTGTCCTTCTAATTCTAACCTCTTTTATATTCTTTATTGGGCCAGCTGTCTACTTTAGTTTTTATATCTTTGGGGTATGATTTTTTTTAAATTTTTCACAGTTGACATTGTTTTTCTACTTAGAGAAACTTATAGGAAAGTTCCCATTTATTTCAGCTAAGCTTAATATTTCAAAATAGAAAAGCAAAGGTTTCAGAGACAAGCAGCATATTTTATTGCAGTAACTGACACCGCTGGAAGCAACAAGTGAACTTTTTGGTGAACAAGATTTACATTTCATCTAGCACTATGTTAAATGTTCATCTGAAGTTACAATGTACATGAGCATAAGCTGAACACAGCAGAATGAATATTTTAACTAATTCCCAAATTAATCACACTTTTCAGAATTAATTTTGACAATACCATTAATTTCAAGCTTCCATTTTAAAAAGCACTAAGCTCCACCATAACAGCAACACTGCAAAGGAAAATAAATAAAAGACTAAACATACTCTTGGGAGTTACTTTAGTTTATTTTCTTTGCCTAAACCATCATAGTGTAAGTTGGAAACCAGCTAAGAATAGATCCTGACATAGATAAGACAACAATGCTTCTTTTGCTCTGGTTGCTCTTTCAGTTATTTTTCATGCTTATTGCAAGCAGGTAGGTGCAAAGATTGCAAGTTCAAACGTCTTGCTCCATTTGAATTTGCTTGAGTTTGAACTCCAGGGAGGAGAAAAGGAGCAGAGAAAACCATGGATAAATAGATGATAAAATTTGAAACAAAACTTTTAAAAACCAATTACGGTTGCTAAGTAACCAAAGCACACTTAACCTTTGCTAATGATTAACAAACTTGGAAATTCGCATAAGCCAGGAAACAAATAGCAAAGGAGTTTTTCTGATGTTCTTTTGTTTTGGGAATTTTCCAGGTTGCTCACAGTTTTTGCTGCTCTTAAATTTGCAAGGAGATAAGGAGGAAATTACCCAGATTATTGAACTAAAGAGAAGGCGTTGTTCCCATGTGAAATATTAGCAACTGACACTTTTTTTCTGAAGATATTTTTTTCTCCTTAATAATACTTGTTTTTGAATAGAGCTGAGTCTGATATACCAAGCTAGCTTTAGGGGAAGGGGTCTATTTTTGCAAGCGTTTGTCACCTACTCATTATCTCAAAGACAATGCGCATAACTTCATTGTTTGTTAATATCAAATTGACAAGATTCTTCATAGAGTATTTTAATTGTTAGGTCTTTATCCCTTTACTCTCAATCTACATAATTGCAGTTATTGCTTAAACACAATTATTTCTGCCCTAGAAAACACATCATTGCATGCACTAAAGTTAAACACAATCTCTCTCTCTTCTGCATGTCTCTAACTTAATTTATAAAGACTATTTTGCTAACTTCCATGTAAGCTTCTCACAGAACAGTATATATAAGGGTTCAAATTAATTTTTCTCTAAGGGTCAAGCTTTTAGATGAAGCACAAACATCAGGCCACGAAAAATACATACCAGATTTGCCTTCGATATCCACTATACTGCAGCTATCAATCCACAGCTATCAATCCCTCCAATACACAAAATCATAGAATATAACAAGCTGGAAAGGACCAATTAGGATCATCAAGTACAACCCCCTGCTCCTTGCAGGACTCTCTAAAGATACACCATATGATTAAGATCAACTTCCAGACACATCTTGAACTATGACAGGCTCAAAACCATGATCTCTTCTCTAGAGATCCTGTTCCAATGACCGACCACCCTGTTGGTGTTACTTCTGAGGTAGTTTTCACCTATAAAAATTTCAGGAAAATGGAAGCATCATAGGACACTTTCTCCTTATCTATCCAATGAAGTCTAGCTAGATCAATTGAGATCTATCCTTCTTTTATCGCTCTTCTAGTTCTGTTGTGTGCATGTGCCTGTTTCAGAGTGGAGAAGCAACAATCTGCAGTTATGGAAGTAATGAATTTATAATGAATTTATAGTGTAATGTAATAAAATCTTCCATGTCTGTGCATTTCTGACACGCAATTCCATATCTGCATCTAGTAATACCTTTTTATTATAATTTTCCATTCTACTTCTCCTTCCCAAGCAACACCAGGCAGTACATCCTCACTGGGTACACTGAGTGATTGTCCATTACCATCATACATTTGTTTGGACCATCAAGAACAGAGGAACAGAACAGAGCTTTTTTATTGTCTCCTCCTCAGAATAAAATGTCATGCATCTGTTTACTGGAAAACAAAATAATCAGTAAAACTGAGTATTTTGTTGATTAAATTATTTGTTCTCAGAAAAATATCAATATATTGAAACATGAAAAAGGCAGACTATTGACATTTTTTGATCAATTTTCTTTTAAACACTAACTCCAGTTTCCATACTGTATTTAGCTTCATAATTTAAGCTGAGAGATGTTAAAAATAAATGTCTAAAATATAAAATATCTAAAATCTATTCATAGTACATTGAAACATTATATTTTGATTGTCATAAGCAAACTAGGACAGAAACATAATCATTGTGCCAAAATCTTTCAAGATGTCAACTATTTATCTTGAGCTTGGAAAGGAAACTTCTAGTATCAGAAAAACATACTTGGTATGAAAAGCTTGCTTCCTTGAAAAGTTGAAAGAAAAGTTTGCAGTATTTTCTCTCAAAAATAAGCCAAGGGACACAGAATAGGAATGTGAGATAGGTCTCTAATACCTTGATGATTCATGTTTTTAGTTCTAAATTTAAAAAACTTATACTCTAGTAGGTGGAAATTTAAACCACCAATGAGTGAAAATAATAATAATGAATTCCCATAGTGACCTTCGGAAGACTGTTTTAAATCCTAGATTTGGAGGATGCAGTGTGTATAAGAGATCCAGACGTAAAAAACAGTTTTCATACATATGTTCAGTAGTTTTAAAGTTTATTCAATTTATTTGTGGTGTCTCTAGGCTAGTGACCTAAGCCATAGGAAATCTTGGGCTCCATTTCCAATGGAGATATTAAAAGAGGCACCTCCTGTTTGTTTTACCTTAGGCTTAGTGGCCTAAGTTTTGGGGACCTAAGGAAAAACAGATGATTTCTAAAGTTTTTCTTTTATTTTGAGAGCATAGAAGACAAGATGATCATGGCATTCTCAGGTTGTCATGATGGTTCTAAATATCTCCCCTTCACATACTTGCTTTACTCATGGTACTGCATTAATGCAGATATACATATATACACATTACTTTCCCATATCAGGGGAAATTATTAGATCTCCACATAGCTCTAGATATGATTAATCACAAATGCAAGAGTTTTTTGAGAACTTCTAGTATACTAGAATGCTTCTAATGTATGTAAACTGAAATTGCCCCAGGAACACGGATGCTATCATAACAGCTTTGAAGCTATTGCCTTGCTTCATAATTCTGCTCTTTTTAAAAGCATCAAACATCAAATTGATCTTGACAAGTCCTGAAATCACAGAGAGAGGTCTAGCATAGATTCATTTTACTTAAATATTTTTGGAGGGTTAGAAAAAACTGAGCTGGCTGATTACACTGTCTGCACTGATTTTTAAGAATTCACATGCAACAGGAGAAAAAATGGCCACATCCTGATTGAGCTAATCTGGTAGACAGAAGAATCAAGGCTGATAAAATAAAGTAGCAGACTGATACAAACAAAAATATTCTTAGCAGGTTCTCTTCTTATAGAGAAGAGTTACATGAAACCATGAAACACTATAAAGTGAAAGCACTGATGGGCTGGAGGAACCACAATAGCATCAGGTGTTAAATACTCCAGGCACAAGAGCTGATGTATTTGCAGGCTGTGAGGAGACAAGTTTCAGGCAGCTAAAAATTCATGCAAATCTAGTCATCACCCTTAAAGGCTTCCTGCAAAAAAACTCAGTAGAAAATTAGTGTTGTGGCCAAGATAGAGCTTTGTGTTATCAAAAGAGCAATTCTATAAATGCCTGAATAAAGCATGTGTTAATTTCTAAGGAATGTATAGAAGTACTTACTGATCTGTACTTTTTAAGACAACGAAACTTCTTCAGATATAATTACAAGTAAAATGAGGTGACAAGGGGCTAACAAGACACAAGTAGTTCTGCTGCCCTGTTCCCTCTCCCTGGCAGACTCAAAATTTCTTTTACACTACAAATCTTACATTTGCCATAGGGATGTAGAATTTTTGTGGGCTTGCACTGGGTAAGATGAGAGGAGAATGGCAGAGGAGTGTCAGAACTCCAATTCATTAGTCTAATTTTCCCCCTCTGAATTTCAGTTCTGAATATGAATTATCTTTTTGCATATCTTTTACACATAGACATCTTGTTGCTGATAATATCTAAACTTATAGCAGCTACATAAAATTTACATTTTCAATTTACATTTACATTTCATTCTTAGCATTGTAAGAGACTAAAGATTCCATTTTTGAAAAATGCTCCTTCTTTCCCTTTGCAACATCTTCACAGAAGGGTGAATTCCCCCCAGTAGCACAATTCAAATTCAAATTCCATTTCTGGAATTCTGTTCAGAATTTAAATTATGTTATATGACTACCTTTGAAATTCAGTCATAGTCTTACAAGTAGGTTTCTGATGCAAAATTTCAAGCAGAAGGTTGGAAAATAAAATAAGTTACTCATTAAAAGATTAATTTCTTTTCAATAACTATTGTCATACAAAAGCAAGGAAAGCCTCTTAGAAAGCATCATAAAAGTTTTCTATACTGTGAAAACATGGCCTTTGAGCAAAAATATGGGGTCAGCATGGACTAGCATCCAATGTAGGCTCAGAAATACACATGAAAAAGAGTGATATTTTCATGCCCAAAGGAAACAAACAACACTTTAGTAGATGAAGTTTAACACTTTTTACACAGAGGACTGATTCAGACTCCTGCTTCGCAGCATTTAGCACTCCAGACCAAGGTTTGGGTTTTTTTTTTTCAACATAAGAATTTGCATGTGTGTCTGTATAAATAAAAAGCTCCTCCATGATCAGTTGTCCCCTATAAAATCCAATTTAATTGCTGAAGCATTATGGATACTGGACAGTCCTGATGCCAAAGAGGCAAAGACAGGCTGATTTAATCATTTGCCTGTCAAGAGTAGAAAATGAGTTCTCATTTATATTGCCATTAGCATTTCAAAGGGTGTTTGACAGGCATATGTAGTTTTAAAAAAATAAAAATTCTGTTTCTTCCCAAATGTAGAATCCAGCTGTTTGAAACCAGCACCAAAAGAAAAGTGGAGTGCTTAGCATATAATCCAAAGGCACTGACAAGTCTGATCTCCACTTAAAGGCTGGATATAACAAAAATCTTTGAAATTCTGTTTGATTTTTCAATTCCTAATTATTTCAGCAATAGTAACACTTGAAGAGAATCTTTAAAAAATAGTAACAAAACCACAGAGGTTAAGTATAACATGCAGAAAACCCCTCACCCCAGCAGGAGATTGTTTAAAATGGCCATAAGGCATAATCCAGAACTTAAGATCAAGTGACCCAAAGGGAGCTGCTACTGAATCTAAAATTCACCAAGCACTTTTATTTTAGCCCTGAAAGTTCTCCTGCCTTTAGCATCTGACCTTGATCTCATGGAAATCACTGACTGCACCAGGTCTGGCTGTTACCTCTCAGGCTCACAGTAAGTGGAAAGGTGTCAGTGACTTGTACTATCAGATCCTGCCAATTGCCATCATCGGGAAAGCAAGATTAGGGCTAAATTCCCTCTCTAAATTGATGAGATTCAAAACCATATACCCCATAAGAATGCTGCAATCATCAGGCTAAAAAATACTACCAAGTGGATGGAGACACCCTATGAGTACATCTAATTCATGCTTTTGCTAAGGAGAAGCAGGAATTCAGATATTGCCTGTCCAACTTCCCCTATTGATTAGCTCCAAGCAGCCCTCCTGCAAACAGAATGCCTTGAGTCACTCATCAATAAATCATCTTCATAAGTGCACCCACCTCTTCATCCTGACTGCATAACAAGGAATGTAGTGGCCCTAGTTTGACCCTTCAAGTTATAGTAATGAGGTTAATGTTTATTTTATAGTTCTGCAATGTTTTCTTTGTACCTCACCCTTACTGGTCAAAGCCCTTAAGAGGTGTCTGAAGAGTGGCAAGAAAAATATACTCCCCGTGGCTACATGGGACTTCAGATATATTGTATCCTTCGGCTTTGCAAATCCTTCCACATAACAGAATTTTATATTAATTACTCTGTATCAAAATCAAAAGGGATTCCAAAGGAAAAAAAGTCCTCATTTTAACTTGTAGGTGTAAAAAATTATTTCCTCCATTGACTGAAAGGGTTTTTTTTACCTTGGGATTGAAGCTTGTTTACTTCTGTAATTACTATATCATTAATTACTGATTATGTCAAATTGATGGATTCTTGGTAGGTATTTTTAATATTTATGTGTGTGTACAGGTTCATCTTGGTAAAGGGGATATCTGCATTGATACATTGATCAGCTTTCTCTCACAGAAAAAATTAGAGCATATTAAGTGCAATCATTACAGGTTTAGAAAAAAAATGCCTTTGAACTGCTAGCATTTTCAGAAACTGGATATGGATTAAAATTCCTGGCAAATAATTCCAGGTAACATATTTGTGTTCCATTTTTCTCAGTCATTTCAGTATATGATCCCCATTGTTCATTAAGCCTGACATCTATGCTGATGAGATTTTAACTTCACATCAACACATAAGACAGCTGACAGAAAGCCTGTCCAGCTTTCTACAAACTTCCCCTTCTTGCTCAGACTAGCTCACTGTGCTCCTGCAGTCCTGTCAATTTTTATTCACATATTTTTGTCTTCATTCCTGCCAAAAAAAGTCTATGGAATTTATTAGTTGAATGACAGAGAGGAGTATTACCCTAAATTTTCTGGAAATATTAAGGAGTTATGACCAAAAAGACCAATGGAAGTTTGCGTGTTTTGATTTTACAGCATGTCTTTTGGTGGCATGGACAGAGTGAAAGTTTCAAGCTCTACCTCCATGTTCTTAACAGAGTGACTACAATAGGGTAGGGACATCGAATTATCTCATTTATATTTATATATGTTGGATTTCAAGAGCAAGGAGTCACCCACACAGAAAATGAAGCCTGTAACTTGGGCAAGAAATCAAAGTAGTTATCTAGAGTTTGGATATAGCAGAGGTGCTAGTTCAGATGCATGTAAGAGCTCTCCCATTGTACTGAAGCACCTTTCTGACACGAGAGAGCGTCAGATCTCACATAAGTTTTGGTGGACCACTTGAAAAGCTGCTTGCAAGCACTTTAGTTCCTTCTGTCAGTTCAACCTCAGTTAACCTGAGAAGAGTTGGGTTTTATTACTGGTTCTGCAATGGGACTTCGGGGAAATCAACTTTGCTACCATGGGTCTCTCTTTCCCTTCCTGACAAATGGAATAAGAGGTACCTAAAGTATTCCAAGACCAAAGAGGCAAGAGAACTACAAAAAGCAAAGAACTTTTAACTTCACTTTATCTACACTGTATCTCTTCTTCCAAACGTTTTGTTCTAAACAAAAAAAATTCATCAGAAGTTCAGCATTATCCTTGGCCCATCATGTTTCTATGGTTACAGAGCCTGTGTATTTTATCTGTAGAAACAAGCAAGAATTTCCCATTTAAAAGACTGTCATGCCATTTCTCTCTAACCCTTCTTTGTCAAGGACTGGTTATTCTCATTTTGCCAGCCTCATCAAGCTCTCGACTGAAAACATCACCAAATCAAACCTCAGGACAAAGCACTCAAATACAAAGTAAGCATTATTTGCAGTAACACCCAGAAACGCAGTCACAAAAAAAGACAAATGCAGAAAGAGATGTTAAATTTTATCCTCGAAGCCTTATCCAGTCTTTGTTTTCCACCAGATCAGGCAAGCCTCCACATGATAGAGGAACACGGTCCTCTTCCTCTTATCACCTACACTCTCAGCCTTACTCTCAATTCTGTCGCAAAGCTCATGTCTCAGAGAAGCCACCAAACTCTGGTTGAAAGGGGACTTTCAGGTTATCAAGTCCAGCCATCAACCCAACTCTAACAAGAGCCATCACTAAATCTTACCTCTAAGCACTATGTCTACCCATCTCTTAAATAACTCCTGGAACATTGCCCACTAGCCTAGGCAGCCTGTTCTATGACTAATAAGCTTTTCAGTGTAAATTTTTTTCCTAATATCCAGTCTAAACCTCTCCTTGTGCAACTTAAGGCCTTTTCTTCTTGTCCTATCATCAGCCAGTACCCATGGATGATGCTAAGGTGGCTACTAACCCTCCCTCTGCCTACCGGGCTGGTAGGCCACCAGGCCCCCCAGCCTTTCTCCTCCAACTGTGTTCCCTTTGGGATACACGCTGTAGCAACTCACAAGTGATGTCCTCAAGAGGTGACACTAGGAAGAGCATTCCTCAGACACCCCCATGGGATGCTGCTAGAGGCTGCTGTTGGGTGGAGGAGGCAAAATGGGAACACATGGGGTGGAAGGAGTCTCTAATTGAGCCCAGGCACTCTGCAATTTCAGGGGGAAAGGGGTGGAAAGGGGTTGGTGGCGGGCAGGGGCAAAATAAGGAGGGAAAAGAGCTATATGTGGAATCTCTTGAAAGGCAGCCAGGGCCAGGGCCAGGGCATGCAGAGGAGGGACACAAAGATGATCTAAGGGCTGGAGCACCTCTCCAATAATGACAGACTGAGAGAGTTTTGGGTATTCAACCTGAAGAAGAGAAGGCTCTGGGGAGAGTTCATAGCCTACCAATAGCTGGAGGGGGTCCACAGGAAAGCTGGGAAAAGTCTGTTTGCAAGGGAATGGAGCAACAGGACAAAGTACAATGGTTCTAATCTAGAGCAATGGAGATTCAAATTAGACCTTAGGAAGAAGTTCTTAATTGTGAGAGTGATGAGGCAATGATACGGATTACTCAGAGAGGTGGTAGAGGCCCCATCCCTGGAGACATCAAGGTCAGACTTGATGAGGCTCTGAGCAACCTGATCTAGTGAACAATGTCCCTGCTTACTGCAATGGAGTGTGGACTGGATGGCCTTTGAAGGTTTCTTCCAGCTCTATGACTCTTTGATTCGTTACTGGGGAGAAAAGACCAACACCCACCTCTCTACAGTCTCATTTCAGGTACTTGTAAAGGGCAATAAGGTCTCCCTTCAGTCTCCTTTTCTCCCACATTAAACTATCCCAGCTACCTCAGCCACTCCTCATATAGCTTGTTCTCTGGATCCCTCACCAGATTGATTGCCCTTCTCTGGACCCACTCCAGTACCTGAATGTCTTTTTTGTGGTTCATCTCATATCCAGTTAATCTTGAATTGTTTTCTCCTACCATTCTCATTTGCTATTAGAAGTGCAATCCAATACATATCTGTATACATATGTATACTCACTTGCAGGACTTAAGCAAGACATGTAAATGCACACACAAGCCTCTCTACTGCATGCACCTTAGTGAAGCAGTACAGATACCTTTTCTCCCTCCAACTATTCATTTTTATTATAAGAAGGAATGCTTGTAGAGTAAACTCAAGGTTCCCTTAAGCACAAGTTTGCAATTTCCTTAACTACTCCTTCACTCTTCTCTATCCCCTTATTAGGAAAAGCAACTCTCCCCTCTCAGAAAAGAAGCAAAGCCCACTCCTCCCCAGGTAATGTCAGAATCAGTCTGCTCTTAAGCTAGTACCCTCTTTATTCCCTTTCTCAACTTGTGTATTCCTCATTTGCATTCCTTTCCTTCAGACATCTGAGGGCTTTCATCTGTTGCTGCAATATCAGTAAAAATTGCCACATAAAACCTCAAAGTTAGGCTGGTACAGTGATCTACTGTGACTTCTTCATAGCTTGCTTAATGGAGGGTTTTGTCAGGACACAGAGAATATCCTGAGCCAGTACTGTGCAAGATGTTCAGTATGATCTTGAAAGACTGATGCCGATGCTGGATTATGTATCCATTTCTCTTCCATTTGAGGGGAAAACAAGTAAGTTCCCTCTAGACCAGTCACAACTATTAGGCCCCAGCTCACAGGCTTTGCTGCAAGTTTGCCCACCTAGAGCTGTCCACTAGTAAACTTTGCTTCTGTGACTACATTCCTCTAACAGAAAACTGCAGGTGCTTTTTCCATGCTTTTTTTTTGTTTCCAGAATTCTTTGGAAGCTTCCATCCTCCATGTAAAGATCTCCTTATGGAAATAAGGTTTCCCTGATCATTTCCAGTCTAACTCCATAAGGAAAGACCAGAGCTTAAGGATCTGCAAGAGTTCCTGAAATCAGAAATGTAGGAGAAAGTATAAAGCCAATATCCTCCCAAGCCTCATTAAAGAAAATTGATATTTCTTCTGTCTCATCCTCTGTTAATAACTCTTTCTACTCTTCTCTTCCAAGAACCATCACAGACTCACCTTGAACACATGTCAAACTTCCACAACATTGCAGAGTAAGGAGTTCTGACCTAACTAGGCATGAGGTGAAGCACCTCTTCCCTTCATTTGGCTTTGTACAAATCTTTCCCATGCAATTTGAAAGTGTACTTTCTTGGACTGTATCTTTGATGCTAATTTGTGTGAATGTACAGTGAAGAAAAAAGGAATAAGAAATCAATAGCAGACATGCTGTTCCAAATGATTGACATGAAGGTTCAACTGAGCAGTGTCTGGCACAACCAAGATGTCATTTATTTAAGAGATAGATCAACTAAAGCTTGTAAAAGAATAAGGTGTTGTTCACTTATTCTTCTAGACTAGAGAGTTTAGAGACAACAGAAATATTTATCTGTGAATGAAGTATTACCAGGGGTGATGTTTACCATGAGAAGTGTAGGAGGATGACAACAGGGATGCCTTGGAGAGGGACATGTCACATCCTGCATCTCAAAAGCTGATAGTTTAGCACAGTAACTAAACCCCAAATGTTCTATTATTGATCTACCTTGTGCCCCCAAATCCTTACAAATAGAGCTGCTCAGTCTAAGCCAGAAAAAAGTCAGGACAGAACCTGCTAGTTAGGGATTTGGGGTGGGAAGGAAAAGGACTATTCTACAGACTTTCCAAGATGGGGAAGTATTTATTTCATGATGTTCCAAAGTACCCTCAGAATTTGTAATACTTGCTACAATTTAGTGTAGGACTACTAACCATAACTATGGATAAAAGTTTAGAAATTAGTAATCAAAAATGTGTCAACACTCTACTACATAGGTATAATTATAATAACTCTCATTAATAATTGATGGGTTTGTTCTAGATTGTTTTTCTCTCTTAAATGCATGAGCTGATTGATGAAAATCATCAGAGAAATGTTACCTTCTTTTGTCTTCTTTTTATACCAGCTGTAAGTTGTGGGTCACAGCTTTAGGTCTGTTATGGCTAAGATTTTTTTTTTGCTTTCCCAAAAACTTCAGTGCAGTTGTGAATAAAAACATAAAATAGCTGGACAATTAAGCAGTTGCCAGTTCCTCCTTAATTATCACAGACATCAAATACCATAGCAAACTTTTCAGCATTTTGAATTTTCTAAGTAGAAAGAAAGAGAGGAAATAGATGTCAATTACTGCAAAGTGCGATTAAGATTATTGTCAAATGAAGACCCTCAGGGAACTAGAGTCCCACATAGCACTCAGCTTGATAATCAGATGGTCCACCCTTGCACTAAAGAAGTGATTGAGTCATGCTATACAATATAAATTAATTATTTCAAATAAAATTTTAAAAGAAAAACTAGGATAAAAGAAATACATACCCAGAATCCTCTCAGATTTCTTTTTTGGTCTTCTAGAAGACATATTTCTCACCTGATCACAGGTTTCTTGACTATATGTAGAGGCAGAGAACCCAGAAGCTTCTGTCACACAGCAACCATGTCCCAGTCCCATACTTGAGTGCAATGCTTATGTGCACCTGCCTGAATATCTATCAGCAACAGAGCCTGAGCATGTTGCCCCTGAGGAGAATAAATCCTCCCCAGCTTAGCTGGGGGGTTGATCTTCTGGAAAGCCTGATGGGGTTGTGAATGGGATCTGTGTGTCAGGACTCACCACAGAACACCTGCAGCAGAATAACCTAGATGCTGCTTTTTCTTCTGTCATTAAAGCACAGCAGCAATGAGAAGCTGATTTCCTATGTGCATTATCACAGCAAAAAAAAGACCCTGGAGGACTGGTACTGAAGGCAATATCAGAAAGTTGAGAGGCTTCCCAGATTACTATCTTGTGGAGCAAATTAATTCAAAAATTACTGCTTTGAGAGAGAAAAACACTAAACTACGATACCAAAGACAATAAAGTTGTTTAAAAATGGTGCCAATCTTTCCAGCAGCCAGAAACCTCATGCAAGAGCACTAGTGTCAAAAAGCATGAAAACAATGTTGTTAGGGTTCATACTTCCTTCCACAGCATCTCTCTCAAACAATAATGAGGCTGGGGAAAAAGGAAGTCATTGCAGTCTTAACTGTTGTAATAAAGCACTCAGACCACTAGATATCGTGAGGTTAAACTGGATGAGATAGCTCAGTACTGCAAACAGCACTTCCATCTTTGACTGTGTAACCACTGCTGAGCCTTTGCTGTGAGAGATGCGCTGTGCTGCCTTTGCATTTCTTATTCTGAAAGGGGAGCACAAAAGGGAGATCTACCCATTTCTCTCCCTATTAGCACTGCCTAAGGGGTCGTATAACTCATAAAAACCCACATGGCAATGACATTCTCCTTTGCCTTTCAGCTTTGAACTCCATCAAGCTGTGCTGTAATACCTTTTTATTCACTAAAGTATCTTTTAAATCTCAGTAGTCCATTCCTTTCACTACTCAGAGTCCCATCTGCTCACTTAAGGGACAGGAGAAAATTGTTGTTTCTTTAGTCAGCAATAAAGCAACAGCCCATTTCAGTGGGGTTTTATTGTGACTTCTGCATTATCCTACTATAGCTAGGTTCCCAATATAAAAAGAACTGCTGCCCTTAATTTTTCTACTGACAACACTGTGATGACTGGGACCATGCAAGCATATAGCTTTTATAGACAGACTGATAGACCATACAGATAAATCAGAAGAGTAGTAAGTTCACATTGTCTCATGCATTGGCCTAATTCATTACTGCATTCAATCAGCATAAAATAGATTTGCAGTGAAACCTACACTAGAAGGAATATAACTCAGGTTCCAGAATCAAGATGGACTGGGCACAGAAAGTGCTATTTCGGTTCACAGGGGCAGGACATTCCTTCAGTAACTACTTGACAGAACAAAGAGCTTAGCACCATGAGCACGGAAAGAGAGAAAGCTTAGTAATTATGCCTAATAGTCATCAAGGATGACAGCTGGTTTTTGCATACTAGGCACATTGTGCCTTCCAGCAATCAACTACAGAAAATGTGCAGGAGACATCTGCATCGCAGAGTCTGGTCTTGGACCAGGTACTTAGACTGTAACCAGGTGCCATGATTCCTTATCAGTAGGTATCACTTACACTGTAATTTCATAAGCTGCCAGTTCACCATACAGAGGGGGACACAACATCCTCCTTCATCCCATCTGCAGTGGGAGAAGGTAAACAACATCAGTACAGGAGAGCAGGCTCTCAGCTCAGGCTGCTCCAAGCAACATCTATTGCTTTGAAAGAGTTTTTAATTTTGGAAGAATTGTTAAAGGTTATACAGGTAATTAATACTGACCCCCAAACTTTTGAGCAACCTCTTTAAGTTTTTTCTTTTCACTAGTCCATCTTGGGAACTGACACATCTGCCAGCCTCATGCTGGTGACTTATTAAGGTAATGTAGCGTGGGAGTGACAGGTTCCTGTAAATAGTTTCTGAATTAACTAGAGCAGCAATGGATGTCAATTGGTTGGATTTATATACTATATATGTGGAGTTTTTTAAGTAAGCATAAATTTGCAAAAAAAGTACACACCATCAACTGAAATATGTTTTTTCTCCAGTAATTGTTATATTTTATATTTTAATTAATATATTTA
>VZTY01002615.1:158559-194996 GCA_013400935.1 Turnix velox | reverse complement strand
GGACAGGCTGAGGGAGTTAGGCTTGTTCAGCCTGGAGAAGAGAAGGCTGCGGGGTGACCTCATTGCTGCCTTTCAATACCTGAAGGGAAACTACACCCAGGAAGGGAGTAAACTCTTTGAAAGGGCTGACAATAGCAGGACTAGGGGAAATGGATCCAAGTTGAAGGAGGGAAGATTTAGGTTGGATGTTAGGGGGAAGTTCTTTACTAGGAGAGTGGTTAGGTCCTGGAACAGGCTGCCGAGGGAGGTTGTGGATGCCCCGTCCTTGGAGGTGGTCAAGGCCAGGTTGGACGGGGCCCTGGGCAACCTGATCTAGTAAATGTGTTTGTTTGGTGGCCCTGCTAGGCAGGGGGGTTGGAACTACATGATCCTTGAAGTCCCTTCTAACCCGGGTCATTCTGTGATTCTGTGATCTAATCCCAGCATAACAACTGGAGCCTAAAATGGGTCTGAGTCTTGTATCAGTTTAATTCCCTTCACTTTGGCTGACTTTTACAGTGGCATGAGTATAAAATGAATCATGCCCTCTATTTTTTTTTTCACTGTGCCTACAGCCAAAGTAAAGTGACACAGATCAGCCAACACAAAGGGGCAAGCATCTTAAAAAGTAAATTGTTAAATTACTTCTAGACCCTGCTCCTAAAATGGAAACTGAACATTTCAAGGCTGAGATGAGCAAAACCAGAAATGGTGAGAATCATAAAGAAGCCCTGCAATAGAAAATGGTCATACTCGAAATACCTGTTACAGAAAGGAGTGGTAAAAATGAGGGGACTGCATTTTGATTTGATTTAATTGAACTACTCCACTAAACCAAAATTAGCCAGATATGTGGTCAAAGGNCTGAGCCTTTTCAAGTCCTGCAATAGAAAATGGTCATACTCGAAATACCTGTTACAGAAAGGAGTGGTAAAAATGAGGGGACTGCATTTTGATTTGATTTAATTGAACTACTCCACTAAACCAAAATTAGCCAGATATGTGGTCAAAGGTAATAAAGTTTGTTCTTCAGCAGAACAAAACTGTCTACATAGAGCTTGTGTGCTTAACACAAACACCATTCTGAACACTTAACTACCTACTGATTCATTTGACCTGCTTCACCATGATAAACGGAGATGCAAGCCTGTCCAAATTACATACAATAAGTCTCTGCAGCAAAGTCCTTCAGACAATGAAAACTGGTAAGAGTGCATTAAAGAATATTAAAACCTAAAGAAAGAAAAGCAACATACCCAACCTTGGTAGACTGTATGGTGACTATTTACAGATTAATACAAAAGCATCAAGCTTTGATATGTGAATATGCACAGACATAGGAATTCAAACACATAAAACAGATCAAGTAAGAATATTTACTGGATTAATGGGCAAGTAAAGTATGAATATTCATTTCCAGCAAAGCAAAACAACAAATAGCAGAAGATAAAGAAGAACCTGATTCATGAAGAAATCAAATGTGAGCTAAATAAAAAACCCTCTGGTAAAGTAGGATACAGGCATTCATTACTCAAACTGGTTAAAAATTTAGAGACTGAGGAGTAATTTATAATTTCACTTTCATCAGTGCAAAATTAAGGAAATTCCCCTGGTGTCACTGGAGTTGCTCCAGACTTACAGCATTTTCAGTGCCGAGTCTGTCTCTGAACTATCGGTTTGTCAGAAAAATGAACCTCTTTCCTAAACCCTGAGTGCTATTGTCTGATTTTCAGTGCTGTATGAGTTTTCAGTAAGATTGCATGTTCTTTTTAATATTCCAGGCCACCAGACAGTTTCTGGAATGTCTGTGTGGATGCCTTCATAGACTGTCCTTATTCTAAATTCATTGAACAGGTGTTGATTTTATATATCTGCAGATGGTAAGGCTACCAGAATGGACATCAAAACAAAGCTAGCACTTCTGACAACATAATGCCAAATTCAGCTATCATGAATAACTTCAAAATTGTCTGTCTTCTAATACTGAATTGGACTTTGAGTAGTGGAGATACAGGATTAGGAAGAATATTCCAGGAAGTCTCTCTCTCTCTGCGTGAAGATATACTTTAGGTTTACACACAAGAAAGAATACATACCAGACTCTTGCAAAAATCCTTATAGAAAGAGCAGTTTCAGATAAAAAGATCTTTCTAATTTTAGCAAAATAACTACTGGGGGATTTTTTTCATTATTTCATTGCTGCATTTTGTACCTATGCTATAATATTAAAAAAAATAAGAATTACTCTGATATGGTTTGAGAGAAACAAGACAAGGCTGTGACTTTCAGGGAAAAAGTTTTCTTTGTTGTTTTTATTTGTTAACTACCTGGCAGAAGAAACAGCACTCGTTCTTTTCATTCTTCTGATAATCAAAATTTTTGATTAGATGACATCTTAAGTGCTCCCCCTCATAAACAATTGCTGTCTAACAAATAGAAAAGTTGCTATGATCCCACGTCTTGGTTTGCATCAAAAGAAGCACAGTCAGAAGGTCAAGGGTGGTGATTCTGCCCCCTACTTTGCTCTCATGAGATCCCAGCTGGGGTCCTCAGCTCTTGAGTCTTCAGCACAAGAATGACTTGGACTTGTTGGAGCAAGTCTAGGGGAGGGTCACAAAGATGCTCAGGGGCATGGAGCACCTCTCCATATTATACAGTCAGAAGGAAACAGTTGGGGTTATTAAGGATGGAGAAGAGAACTGTTCAAGGAGATCTTATAGTCACCTCCTGGTACCTGAAGTTATCCAACGGGAAATGGTCAAGGGGACCCTATCTGTCAGGGAATATAGTGATTGAAAGAGGGCTAATGGCTTTAAACTGAAAGAGGGAAGATTTAGATTTTATAAGAGTAAAATAAAACTTTTGCTGTGAGGGAGGCAAAACTTTGGAACATATTGTCCAGAGGAGCTGTGACTCTCACATCCCTGGAAGAGTTCAAGGCCAGGCTGGATGAGGTTTTGAGCGATCGGGTCTAGTGGAAGTTGTCCCTGCCCATGGCAAGGGACTTGGAACAGGATAATCTTTAAGGACCTTGCCACCTCTAACCATTCTATGATCCTATGATGCAACCTTGTTTCCTTACTATAATGCCTTTTTGCTTCAAGAGGTATATAAGCTTCTCAGGCTGAATATAAGAAAGAAATTCTTTACAGTGAGGGAAACACTGGAACATGTTGCCCAGAGAAGTTATGGATGCCCCCTTTCTGGAAGTGTTTAAGGCCAGGCTGGATAAGGCACTGAGCAACCTGATCTAGTGTGAGGTGTCCCTACCTATGGCAGGGGAGTTGGAACTAGATGATCTTTATGGTCATTGCGAACCCAAACTATTCTATGATTCTTGTCTGAAGAGACGATCTTGTGGCCTTTGCCCCCTCCCCACCACAGCTCAGCTGTTGGAGCTGCCTACAATTCAGGGAGGGTGCACTACAGGAAACTGAAAACATATTTCTAAACCTATACTGGCAGTTCTCATGTACTGACTGTTTCTAAATGGGATGAAGAATAGGGCAAATGTTATGGTTTCCACAACAAAATACAATAAAAGATTATGCCAATCTGAAGCAGTAGAAATTGCAGTCCTATTGTATGCCAAGCTACAAGATGCAGTCTACACTTTGGATTTAGGGAATATTTAGCATTATGTACAGTACACAATAAGAATTTTGAACTTACACTAGTAGCCTCCATGACAATATGTACTCCTTGATAGGTGCCAAACAAAGCAGGTAGACACGAAGCCTTAAAACATGTAAGCAAATAAAACTATATAGGTATTTCTAATATATAAAGCTTAAGGGAAACCTGCAGACAATGAACTATTATTTAATTTCTTAGGCTCCAGTGCTGAGAAACTTGGACATTATCATTTTTATAATATACCACAACTGGTTGGGTCCATGCATAATAAAGTAACAAAATGCTGCTTTTTTTAAGGACCAATATTCTTCCAGTCCTAACCATAGAAAAAATTTTCATTGCTTTAATGGTCAGACCCAAATAGCACCTTTTCACTCCAAAATAAAAAAAGAGTATTTGCAGACATCAATCCTCCTACCTACAGTGAAGTCCAAACCAGAATTCAGCATTGGTTTATGTGCTAACAAACATTCATATGGCTATTGGGGATTAAAGCATATAAAGACTAAAGTCATAGCCCCTGAGGCTAAAGGGAGACTTGGGGCAGAGAATACATATATTTACTCATTTTCAATGAGTCAGGATACATAATAAAAATCTTCACTTCTGATGCTTTGTGTAAATACAAATAACTCTGTTCTTCAGCTCAGTTACATTATCAACCTTAGATTCAAATGTGATTCTATGCATACCTAATAGTGATCATTTTAACGAGCTTTACATCAAAGTTGACCATAAATATATTACACATCCTGAATGACACAGCATTCTAAGGTTGTAAGGGAATTGTCTGAGAAAAATTAATCACAGTCTGGCCATTCACAGCAGGTACAGTTTGTCATGAAAACTCCATGTAAGAATTCCCATTAGATTGTTAGTTACATTAAAATTTTATTAACTAAGAGTTTCCAGGGAACTAGAAAGAAAAATAACCTATTGATTTCCACAGTTACTGGTTCCCCAGTCTAATGCACTATACATCTATAAGAAATACATTCTAAGGATTTAATTAGTTATAATGTTCCAGGCAAATAACGTAAGTAATAGACATACATAGTGAAACGAAAATTCCTTGTTAATTAATTATGAACAATAAAGAAACAAAAAAGCTAGCTTCATTCTGATTGAACTATTCAGTCCTGAAAACTATTATTTACAGTTGGAAACAACTCTAGTTCAGGATGCAGACTTCAATATAGCTGCAACCAGATGAGCAGGCAGTCGGGTTACACAAGTATTCACATTCACGGCCAATTAAGATTTATGAACATGTCCTGAATATGCAGGGATATGAGGTCTTGGAAAGGGAGTTCTGTATTCATGTGCTTGTCTAATATACAAGTGCAACCGCAGCTACATTCAACCAGAAAGCATAATATTAGGCAAGAATAAGAGCATACAAAGGGAGTGGGAGCGTTACTATCACAGTTTTACAGAGCACAAAATAATGAACAAAGAGCTTAGTAGCTTATCTTGGGTTACATAGTAAGCCTCTGGTGCAGGCAGGAAATCAAACCAGGTCTGCCTGCTTCACCCCCGTTTCTTAGCACAAGACACCTTTAAGTCTGCATATCTGAAATCAAAGGCATACACATTCCTTCAGAAGAAATATGAGAAGGTTTGTACAGCTCTATTCTTGCAGGTAGTAAACCTTTAACTTAATCTATAATTGAAGAGGCAGCATTTCCAGGAAGCAAGCCCATGCCAGGGTACTGGCTTAGTATGGAACATGGATACTTGTGACATTTTCATTACCTCTTCAAGTATTGCCTCTGTGGTCCTTAAAGCTTTCCATTTGAACTCACTATATCTAGTAAGAACATAACAACAAATAAACAGGTGAGCAAGAAAATGAAGCCATAAAGAATATCAGAGAAATAATCTGACCAAAGGACCACTAGCTTTCACAGAGCAGAACAAGAGATATTACCTAATTAGACCTGAGGCCACACTGACAGGATAGTGGCTAAAAGTGAACTGTTGTTGGACTGTATATCTATACAGGTCCCTGTTGCACATGTATTTTGATGTCAAGATTGAGGACCCCACCAGATAGGCCCACCTGGCCACTCTTTTTTTTCCTTGCTGAGGAAACTAGAGTGCACAGAAGAATAATGTGGATCATATTTACTCTGATGTAATGTCTGCAGGTGGCCAGATGAGGGATAGCCACCACACTATAGATGTTACAGTACACTCAGCTCAGATATTCCACCAAGCCTCCTGAACTGTGACTATGCTCTGCTAGTGTTCTTCTCAGCACTAAGAATTTTTTTAACCTTTAGCTGCTGCTGAATCTATGTGGGAAGTATTTCCACCATCTGCAAAGAAAGCACATCAGGAAAACTAAATCTATACTTGAAAATACCATTTTGGAATAGTTTTTTCCCCTCAGTGTAAGACACACAAGATAAAATAAATGTACCTCTGTCTAAATGCAAACCAAAATTACAGCTGTAACATATCTGTGTTGTTACAGAATAGAATAATTCTGTAAACTACTGCTGCTGGCAAAACATACTTCGCAATCACACAATATAATGGATTACAGAGCAAATACCACTGACTTAAAGAATTGTTGCTACAGAAGTATTTTATGAATGGTGAATCCACAGGAAGTTCCATTAATATCAATGACTTATCAGTGCCATGCCTTACTTGTTTTCCTGAATCAAATGAGAATCTCTGCTAAGAAGAATAGATTCCTCACCTCAAAATGAGAAAACAAATTCCTAAGAGAGACACATTCTGCATAGAATTATGTGTTGCTTGATGGATGTTAATGGAATTGCACTAGCTGATGAGTTGGTCCCTCATAAGCATAGTACTGTATAACCTCAAGATGCATGTATATAGCTGGATGTATATGATATATATACATGTATATGAGTATATGAGTACTACTACTATTATTATTGTCTGTTTCCCTGTCATACACAGGAGACACATAGCTCTTTAGTTTACAGACACAGAAGCAGATCTTATTTCTTTTTACCCTGTATGTTTAATCTCAAAGAAACTTTCTGGAGACATGCAAGAAGAAATTATGACAGCCTGCAAAGCAATCTGGACAAGAAAGACCTATAGTAGACAATGACAATTATCCACCATCAGTCATGTACCGGACACAAGGCTGCAATTCTGTTTGCTTCTGTATCTGAGGCCTTCATTGAGGAGCTTCATCTACGAAGGATAGTATGGACAGCTTTTCAATCTCTATGGAGTACTCCACCTCCCATATCTTCTCAATCTGGCTGTTCACCCTGGACTCATCAACTTTTTTCTGCTCAACCTCTCTCTGACTATAAATCTGTGAGCCATAATGACTTCTCATCATATCCTCTCTGGCTTTGTCTACCTTTTATTCTGCTAATGTGATAGTTGATCCTTTCTGTGTTTCCTCTACCTTTGGTCATCCATCATCATGGAAACTGCCTCCGTCTTGCCTGTCAGTCAAGCCCATAGCATAGCTGGCAGCTTTGGCAAGAACTTCAACACATCAACAGTTTTCTAAATAATATTCCTAAATTACAATCTTTCCTACTAACCTATATCTTAATACCCATTCTTATGATGTCAAAATTTGATTGCTGTGACTTATTTTTTCCTGGTTTTGACCTGAGTATTACCTATCAAACTTTTCATTCAAGGAGAACCTTCCTAGTTTGTAGCTACAGCAGCACTGCTTTTGTCCCTGACTCTCCACGGACTCTCCTTTTGCTGCTCTCCAGCTACACACCATGTGTCTTGAATTCCTCTCTATGTCTATTCCACCTGAACCTCTTAGTGTCAGAAAGTGACTCACAGCTTTGATTTCCCCTAACACAAGTTCCACTTTGTTCTTTCTTATTTTTCAAGGAGGCACCTTTCTTTGAATTGTTTCCCTCAAAACTTTCGTGAAGCTAGTGACCAACAACCAAGGCCATCACTGCCCTCTCTTGCATCTGCTGTTCCTTACATTGTACTTGAGAACCTACACATGCCACTTATAACATGCCTTTTTTCTTGGTATAAATAAGGGCTTACATGGACTTTGGGTTCCTGGGCACTTTGGTGATGGAAGTAATGTGGCAGTTTCAAGTCCTTATTCCTTTGTTGCTAAATTTGGTGCTACAATCAGACTCTCTGAGCTTAAACCAGGTCAAAGGAGAGCAGGAATCAGTCTGCATTGTGGGTTTCATTTTAATCTGTATAACATAGTTCAAATATGTTTTTACAGTATGCAGGGACTATTTATTTTCTACCATGTTTATCTTTAAATGAGGAAAAATGAAGTGTTGTCACGTAATCACAGGAAACCTTCCACCACAAACTATACATAACGTCTTGTAAGATGTATTACACTTTCTTGAAATAAAAACAAATATCTGCACTCACATGCCAATAATAGTGAATCCGGCTTTGGGACTTTTTCACAGATACCTGTACTTCAACCTTCAGAATTACCTACATAGATTAATTCAGTACTCTACAAAACACACCCATCAAAGGTCCATTGGAATATTCATCAAATTCGATATTGGTTGACTTAATTAAATCTAATTAAAGATAAAGAATTAAGATAGCATAAGCAAATTAAACTGAGAAGCAGTTACCGCAGAACTACCACAGTCTAAAGTCCCACCTAACTAATGGATTCCAAATTTCTGTACTGGAGTAATCCATTATTTCATGTGGGACTGTTCTCTGCTAGCTAAAGAAATGAAATTTATTCAACAAGGGGAGGGGGAAAAAAAGGATATTTTGTATAAACTCATAGGAGCAAATCTATTTTGTTTTATTAGGGTAGTGTGTCCAAGATGATTTGGGATTGTAACCACAATCATCCATGTAAAACTCTATGAACAGTTTTTCAGCTCTATTTTCTTTGTGATCAGGGTGTTCAAAGAACAGGAGGAAGAAAAAATCATCTGAAATAACCTCATTACAACAGCAATTTCAGGGAGGTCCTCTGTAAAACCAAATCATAACAGTCATGAATTGAACTTGTGGGGAACTACAGCCCATGCTCAAAAAGGTCACACAACTGCACTAGAAATCACTGTCTTGCAGGCAACTAGATGGCATTGTTCTACTTAGCACACCTGTCAACAGAAATTGGTTTCCTCGATTTGTGAAACACCCGAAGACCTGGCTGAAATCACTTTCTTCATCAACATGAAGACAAAAGAAAGGTCAAGCTTTGTATCTTTCCACATGAACAGAATACATTCTTTTCTTTTTTGTTTTTGGAATTTTGAAGTCCTTATTTATTGTAAGGCTTCCTAAAACAAACTAAGTATTAAAAATAAGCAATCAGGAAGATACATTTTAGATATGAAGAGGTATCAACTACAGGTCAGTACACACAGGGGTAAAAAACAAGCAGAATAATGCTTCGTAACAAAGTGTAGCTTTAAATAGTTTAAGTAATTCCACATCATAGTTACTCTTGGATGAGCTCTTATTAGCTAAACGCTTTAATTTGTTACAGAGTCTGAGTTGAAATCAAGCTGTAGTAAGCAGTGACAGTTATAGTAAAAATATATTTTTAAATAAATCTTAGTTTAAGTGGGTTTAAGATGAGCTAATTTTATTATGATTGTTTGTCTAACAGGAAGGCAATATTCCCTGTCATTCAGAGGAGTTACGTATGTGAAAAGCCATTGTATGTCTGAGAGGAATTCAAAGGATAGACACAGAGGAAAAAATGTTAATGGTTAAAAGATGACCTTTCTCAGTTCAGGGTTTGAAGCAAGCTAACAATCTCTCATTAACCAAATCAGGGTTTAATTCTGCTTTGCTGATGACCAAAGGTGAATTTGGACTGTACTTTAAAGCCCAAAGCTGACCTGCCCCTGCAGAGCCAGCTGGAGCCAACAGGCCTGCCCGGATGCACCAGCTGGAGCTCACGGGTTTTTCAGCTCTAGTGGAATGAGAGGTGGAATTGTTCATTATCCAATTCAGGCAGAATCAGCCAAATTAATTCAGATCACCTCTTTAGCTGCTCCAAAGAGAATGCTTGTGTGATCCCATCTGTTCAGAAGAAGAGCTATGGAAGCAAGTATCCCCAGAAGAAATGCTTGTGGGTTAATAACTTCTTCAGTTATTACAGCTGTTTGCAAAATTGTCTGGGCTTGACATCTTTTTTTTCACTGTAGGGCTTGTCTGTCCAGTTGTTGAAGAAGACTTAATATAATTTAGGGATAAAGTCTTTACAACTAACATAGTCTTTCCTGGTATGGTTCTGTCACTGTATGCAATAATCTTCTATGCTCCTCACCTCCAACTCAGACTTGGTGCTTTTTTGCTGCCAAAGCTGTGAGGAAGTCTTTGCAGGGAGCCTGATCTGTTTACTTTTGACAAAGACATAATCTGACACATTAAGATACAAAATTTTTAGGATTTCCTTCTAGAACTGGAATAGAGAAGCCAAAACAGTGGGTGAAGACTTCTTATCTTGTATTAATTCTGATTTCTAAAGTATCTTTTTCTCCTACAGGAAAGCAAGCTGCAGGCTGTTACATGACATAGGATTTGTCTAGTTCATCAAATCTTTGGCCTGGGGACTATTTTGCCTCCAGTATTTACAATGAAGCACCTTCAGTTTCTAGTAGCTAAATTATTTTTCAGCAAACCTTTGCCCTACTGTTACTATAGTCCTAATGTAAACCATTCAGCTCTAGCCACAATTAAGTGCAGTCTGAATTGTATTGCAGCCCAGAGAAGAAATTATGACTCAAAGACCTTTAAAATAAATTCAATAACACTGATAGAATGCTTCCAGCACTTTGCCTGGGAGCAAAGCATTTCTCAGCAGGCACATCAGGTGCAATGAGGGGAAACCAGACACTAGTGTCACGCTGCCTCCCGGCTGGGGCCAGAGTGCACACACATTCACACACAGAAACCTCTTTTCCAGTCTGTAATCCCACATGTCAGACCCAGTTAGATGACAGGTCACTCCTTAGTGTTCAGAGCTTCTTTTTTTTAATGCAATTGTTATACAAACCTTTTGGTGTTATGATAAGGCTTTGTCATTACTGTATAAGAAGGCTGTGGGGATGGTCTAGGACCATTAAACTGTGTGTAAACTAGCTTATCTGAGGTTTTTATTATAACAGTTCTGGGTTTTTTCTTTTCTTTTTTTTCCTGTTATGGTGTATTTTAACCCACTTCAGATCCCAAGTTCTTTGTTGTATAGCTGACGGAAGGTTGGCTGAGTATAAGGGAACTAATGGTGTGAAGATAAGAGCCAGTAGGCATGGGAAATGGTGTCAGAGACAGCTTTTCCTATGATAACGTCTAGCTTCATTTAGGAAAATACACCCATTGACCTATTTGGCACAGGAGAGGCTGTTGCCCAAGGTTCTCCTGAAGCAGATGCTCAGATGTTTCAACTCTGGAAGACGTGGGGAGTGTAAAGTCAGCAATGAAAATAACATAACAAGGGCTCTACATCTCACCAGGAAGGTAAGAAGAATGCAGAAAGCTCCATTTTTGCCCAGGAATTCAAAGCTCAGAAGACAACCATTGAGACTGTGAGAGTATTTGAAAGAGCAACAGGGAAAGCGATTGTTTACCACCTGACAACTACAGCTGGGATATCTTTCAAATCTCTTTCTTACCTAGAAACTCCCTAAATATACTAAAACCCATTTTTCCTTATTAGCCTAGTCTATCAGAAGTCCAGAAAAATTCTACCACAAGTTTCAAGATAAATTTCATAACCTAGAAAAGCTGAGTTTATGAGATGCTAGCTTCTGAATAACCAAACATTTTGTGACATTTTTGCCCTGTTATTTCCAGATAAAATCCATCTTGCCGCCTCACCAGCCCTCTGCTTTGCTTATGAGCTCTGACAAGATCACAGCTTGAGGTAGGGTAGTTGCACACAATAGGCAACACAGGGTTGTGATCATGGTAATTGGCTGAGACATCCAGGCCTGTAATTGCTTAATAATAACCACATCTTGTCTTTTTTTTCCACAGCAATCTTGTGTTAGAGTTGTCTCTGCTTATCTAACTAAGAGCCATGGTGCAGAAAGCAGAGAGCTGCACGGAAATGGTGTGACAAACATAGAAACCATCAGATATGTAAAATACCTCAGCTCAGGGATATGAGGCAGCCAGTAGAAAAATTCCTGCTCTGGAAAAACAAGGCTTGAAAGGTCTTGTTTGCTTGAAATGAAGTAAGACTTAGTACTTCTGAGGAAATGTGCACCTATATTTCAAATTATTGTTCTATACAACATCCTGCATTGCCATTGTTTGCTTGTGGCAAATGTTCAGTTTTCTTAATTTTTTTTCTGCAAATTATTATGGTGGTGAATGCTTACTCTAGAAAACAGTTAATTTATTCTCTCAGTGTTATTCATTAAGGAATGCCATCTGTGTGAGGGCTAGAAAGAGATAGTTTCCGAGAAAATAGTTTTGTGAAACACCTTCTGTATTAAACTGTTTAAGGACTGAGATTGATTGGCATGAATTTTTGTGGACCAGGCACTATAAACATTAATTTTAGCAAGAGCGAGTCCTGAGAGTATCCAGATGACACTTTTGTTAATGCAAAAGGAAATTAATGTCTGGGACAGGTTGTCAAGTAGCAGTTGTATCTGTCACCATCACTTTGTGCCTGTGTGGCACATGAATTGAACAACCATATAGAACAAAATGACAGTCTGGATGTGAAAGATAGACAGGAGGATATGCAGACTCAGATAAGTCACCTACCTGCCTGCCTTTTCTGATGAAATTTTATGATTTTGAATTATATTCCAAGACAATAAGCATGGCAGTTATACGAATAAAAATGCAGTCTTGCTATTTCATTTACTACATTAAAGATTAGTTTCTTTATGCAGCACAGAGGAGTATCATATGGATAGAACTACTAAGGAGAATCAAGGAATAAAGGAAAAAAGAAATAAAAAGAGAAACAGCAGTAATCAATTTGAGAGCAGGAAAATTGTAAAGGCAAAATGAATGCGTTAATGCACACTTTCACTAGCCCCTTAAAATTTATAAAGGTGGCCAACATTCATCAAATGTCCTGACAGACTACTACTTATTCAGCTGGTTGCTCAAAGGTACTTGAGAAAAAACAGATGTTTACTTTAAAAGCAAGTAAAATTGATCCCTAGTAGCAGAGAGATTATCTCCATGTGTAAATCAAAATAGTTACTCACATTGAGAGGTGGCATAAACATGGAATGCAACAGCTCCTCAGCTCTGATGATGACAGGAATAATGGCTGGAGGCACAGCACTTCAGGATGGATCAAGTAGGTACAATAGCATGGGACTGTGCAGAAAGCAGTTTATAGCTGACATCAGATTCTCCAAGTATTTTTTTGCTTCTGTGCACAAGCTGTTCAAAATGATGATGATGTGCTTAAATAAACCTGGTCTATTAATTTATACTTTTGTCTATGGTATGTTGCTATGGTCATAGATAGCTGTGTAAGATGTGAATCACACCCAGAGTCCAGGGACTCTCAACTGCAGCTATAGGGAAAAATGGAGAAGTGAAAATAAACTAGGGGGCTTGAGGGAGCACATAGCCATTAGGCTTCATGGTGTACTCATACTGTCAAAGTGCACATTTCTGAGTAAACTTATGGCATTGTACTTCACAAACTTGCTGAAACTCTAAGTAAATAACCGGAAATCTGTGGCAGGTGATTTCATTCTTCAAGGAAGATTTCTAACCCTTAAGTACAATTTTTAAAGACTTTTGGCAATTGTCACATTTAAAAAAAATCCTCTCACAACTTTCAAGCAGGAACAGAAAAAGGAATTTCTAGTTTGATCAGTCTTACACTGCATGAGCTCTGCATACTTAATTTTTACCCATCAGATCAAAAGACTGAATTCTTCCATGCTGCACTGAACTTCTTTAATTTCTGACTAACAAAAAGGAAGGAATATCACAGAAGAACCACATTGTTAGTATCTGAATAGACTTTGTCGCTCATGGAATTCTATTTTTTATAAAAAGTTTAAAAGACTGTTCTCTTGCAGAGCAAAGAGCTTACCAACCTTTCAGATGTTTTGCTTATGGAAAAGCATCTTCTATCTTCAAATCTGTAAAACCTCAACTTTAAATTGTGTATAAGCAAATAAATTCTTATTTTGTATCTGTAAGTATATTCATGTTGGAAATTCTGAGGATTCTGCAGTTAAAAAAAAAAAATCACTAAGTCATGCAGTGTTTTAAGGAGTTTATAACCCAAATTATTGGAGGTTACTGGGACATCCAGGTCTAGAAATCTAACATTTACACAGTTGCTGGACATTAATGGAAAAAAACTGTAAGGCCATGGTTTGGGAAAATATATGCATTTAAACATGTTTTTATGCAAATACCAAAACATGAACTCATACATCACTCTAGGCCTGTGTTTTTTAACTATATACATCTATCCAAGCTGTCTTTCATAGGACTATTTTCATAGAATGGTTTGGGTTGGATAGGACCTTAAAGAAAATCTAGTTCCAATCCATCCGCCATGGGAAGGGGCATCTCTCACTAGATGAGGTTGCTCAGAGACTCATCTAATCTGGCCTTGGATGTTTCCTGGAATGCGGCCTCTCCACCATCTCTCCGGGAAACCTGTTTCAGTGTCTCACCACCCTCATGGAGAACACTCAAGTCCTTCCATTTTTTACCCCAGTTTGCCTCTTGGCAGATTCCACATACGCCTCTTTTCCCCCACTCCTGCCTCTGCCCCACACCAAACATTTTCCATCCCATTTTCCCCCAAGTCCTACACACCTGGGCTCCACTGGAGACTCCTCCACCCCAGGCTGTTCCAAATCAGTCCCCTCTGCCCACTCTCCTATTTAACATCAGACAGGAAGGGCAGCAGCCACCATTTGCTCCCCCTGTGGGGCCTGAGAGATGCTCCTCCTGGTGTCTCTGCTTCAGGACACGCCACTGGTGAGTTGCATTTTCCAAGGGGACACAGCAGGAGGAGAAAGGCTGGGAGGCCTGCTGACCCCCCACCTGGTTTGGCAGGGGGAGGGAAGGGTGATGGCCTTGTGTTTTCATTTCTTGTCTTAATGCTGTATGGGATTTGCCTGAGGTCAGATGAACGTTTAGCAGAAAAGCAGGAGCATTGTGTTCTGGCTTTGTGTTTCAGCTCAAGATGCTGTTGGTGCAGTTTGCATGAGTTCAGCCCCGAGGATGTGGTTTAGCCCCGGCATGGGACAGCAGCAGCTCCATCCTCTGGCCCTGGGTGTGCTCAGTCTGTGTGTCTCCCAGATTTTCCCAAATCAAAGCCTGAAAGGATATACCAGCTGCGGAATGTATAAGTGTACCTGGTGGTTGTATAGTATGTTCTTGCATCCTTCAACTCCTGACATTCGGCTACAGGATCAAAAACTGCCACAGGTGATATTTTCAAGGACAGCTAATCCCAGCACACTTAAGCAAAAAACAGTATTCTGCTGGAGTGTTGGAAACCCAAGGTTATGAAAACAGCTTAGCATTTTAAAGGAGCATGGTAACCATTTCATAGATTCAAATTCAGAGGCAAAGACAGGGAGCTTAAAACTTGGAGCTGCTGGCACTTTATGACCCAAAGACACTCGCACACCAATGCATATTAAAAAAAACCCCAGATTTTTTTAAAATATGGCTTTGTGCAAGCTCCTACTATGTGCAACGCGTGCTCTTTCCTTTGCAATATACATAATAAAATACAGCCCCTCACTAGTTCATCACTCAAAGAAGTAAATCTGATTTTACAGTGAAAATGCAATTTCATCTCTTCAGGTCCCATAGTACTGAAATACTAACCTTAACAATAGAAGCTGATGTGATATGTTTCAAATTAAATTGAACCACTGCAAACAAAGGGCTTCTTCAGAGGCAGGCCTTGACTGAATATGTTTTTCCACTTCATCTTGCAAAGAAATCAAGGCTAATGGCTTCAAGCAATCTAAGTGATGTGCAGGTTGAATGAAAAAGAAAGCAACACCACTGAAAAAAATGCCATACACAAATGAAGAGAAATTATCACATGCTGCACTGAAGGTCTTATCACTTCCCCAGTCCACCTGAGGCACTTACAATCAAAGCAAGGAGCCCAGCCTTAAATAGTGAAATTAGTAGAAGAAATTTTTGATGTTGTGTGAAGTTTGTATATGGCCTGAAAAGGTGGATACAGTAGCAAGTTCTAATTTTTTATCAAATACCAGACATTCTCCCAAGAACAGTGGAGAGGAGCATGCTCTCAGCCCATAGCTATACCAGAGAGCCAGCCTGATGGACATCTGTGGCCAAGGCCAGCCACCACCCATGGACAGCACAGGCCATGATCTGGGTGAAGGATGATGATTGTACCTGCCCTGTTGTCTTCCATACCATGCTGCTGCCTTGGCTCAGGAGGCACAAGGAGACTGGAGCTAAACACTGTCAGTATCTGAGAAATGAATGACACTGATCAAAAGATTCCAGGGTGGGCAGGATTAGGGCTATATCTCCCATGATTGTGTAGTGCATCCCTTTTGTGTGGCTCCTCACCCCACACAGAATAGTCAGGCATTTTGCTCAAAAGCGGGGGGGGAGATGGGGGAGTGGGAGTGGGAGGTGGTGGTGGGTGACAGTTTTACATAGTTTTTCATCCCCTTTCCTTGGAAGTTTGTGGTAGACAGCATAATAAAAAAGGCTTGCTTAAGCCATAAATAGTTAAGTAATGTTACCATTGAAATAGCAGTCTGATTTTACTCTTCTGTGATCTTTTACTTTGGATACTGTGAGAGACAGATTTTTTCAGTGTAGTCAAAATGAGATGAAAAAATTAAAGGTGTGTGTGTGGGAAATACCCAGAATTGTTTGTTTCTTTTAGACCTGAACTGCCAGCCAATTCCTTCTTTCAAAGCCAGATGGCTGTGAGCTAATTCATTACCAACTGTCCAATTCCTAGAAGCCTGTTTGACAATATTGTTCTCCTTTATTTGTTTACTTTAGGAATAGGTCTGCAGGGAGGTTTACTGTCTCTATCATCTCCACTTCAGGGAAAGCCTGTGTGAATAAGGAAAGGTCTAGGAAAACAAAAACTGGGAGAATTCCCAAGGTAGGCTTTCTCCTAACCTTCTAGGAGTATAATCAGCTGAGTGCCGTGCTGACAGCAAAAACAGTCTGTTGCCACACTGCATTGGTCCTCACTTGATATGGACATCTGAACCTTCCCTGCAGGACAGTGAGTACAGGTCCATAGAATTGCTCTCTCTTCAGAACTGAGCCCCACTGCCTTCTTGTTGGCCTTCAAAGCTCTCTCACTTAGCAACATGCTTCAGAAGGCACACATCAAATGCTACAATGATGTCCAAAGCGTGAATTTCCAGAAACCAGCCCAGCCCCTACGTGGAAAGCTTACTGCACCTGGGCAGTGGGTTAAAGTCATGTCTGTGTCTGCTACAATGACAACACTGTATTTGATCAAAGCAGCAGCCTTACACCAAGGTTTCTAGGTTCACCTTTTCAAAGCTTGCCAGTCTCTTGCTTTCACCAATGCTGATATGCAGAGCTTGTGAAGCCTATTAATCTGCCTACAAAATTAATCCAAGGGACAGTCAGCAATCAGATGATAGTGTTTGTCTAATTGGCTAACAGACTGGAAAATAGATGAGTTTTCATAGAAATATTTGTAACTCAATCACTCATCTGATAAAACTGTTCTTATTTTCCACAGTCCTACCTATGCATGACAGTTAAAAAGCAGGTAACTGATCTGAAGGGGCTTGACTTGTCACACACATTTCAAGAGAAGAGCAGCTGTGAAGGCTCTAGACTTAGCTCATAATTTGAACAGATATATCAAAAGAGTGCAAACAATAATAACAAAATCTGGCCTTCATTCTACACTCATGGATGAATAATACAACTAGAGTGAAAAACCACAGAAACTGCTACACTCGGTGAGCTATGTTCACTTCTATCAATTAAGGATCTGACAGATTCCATAACACGTGGGTCAGACAAATAAAATACAAAGACAGTTGCAGGTTTTTTCTTTCCATGCGTAACACTTCTGAAAAGTTGACAAACAGTTGCTTTGTTATCCCTGGCCACACAGAATTAACTATTCTTTTATCTGACTACATAAAAAGCAAAGTAAACTGAAATAATAATGACATCTCCTACAATATGCTTCCTATGCCTTTTTATTTCTAGGAAAGGAAAGAAATCTAATGCAGACAGGAAGAATGCAGTTTATTGATCAAATGAGTAAAAATTAAACATGGGAAGTTCACAAAGCTAACTAGTTCTTTATGCAACTTTATAATGTGGTGAAAATAATCTTGAAAAAAATTAAGTATTTTCTAAATTAAATGCTCCTTTACAATGAAACAGACAATTTTTCAAATGGCTGCCCTAGGGAAGCTTCTTGATAACTGGGAATCACACCATAATCCTTTTGAGTTCTTCCAGCTGTGTTGCTTGGCAGCTGGTCAGATGCAATGTTTTGCTTATGCCTGTGCAGACACAAAGTTTTGTAAGAGTTTCAGGACCAGAAGAGGCAAAGGAGATTAACAAACACTCTCTTGTGCTCTCTTGGGAAAAAAAAATAATATTTAGGGTCTTCAAAGGCAAGGTTCAGTTTTATACCATACGAGGAATGACAGTAATTTAGAAATTACGTGACTAGAGAACCTGGAGATAGAGATGAATATTGGAGAACCTTTTTGGTCACACTGATGTGAACAGAGAGAATAATAGTGCGATCAACTCAGTTGCCTTGGGCAGGCATTTTAATGGGGAGGGAGAGCAGAATTTGGAATGGTAATTGGGGGAAAGCTGGTTGATCATGGGAAAATAGAGACAGTTGTTAGGGAATATGATCCCAATTACATATATTACTTCAGGAATATTTGTACTTAACTCAGACATTATGTATTGAATGTGTTGTTCTTTAGCAGCCCTTCCTGTTCTAGTAAAAGGGCTATACAAATAGACAAATTCCCCTATGTTTTTTTAAATTTTTTTGGTGATCAAAGACTTTCTAAGGGCTGGTGAATACGAGTATTTTGCTTTCACACAGTAAGTAGCAGGCTTTCATTTTGATTCCATAGGAGATCCATGTAAAATAGAGATCTCGATGCCTTCTTTCTTAAAATGATACAAGTATATACATTTTCTCCATTCTTATATTCATGTAATCTAATTAACACAGAAAAGATTAAGCTTTTCTTAAATGTTGATAAATATGAAGCTAACAAGTGGTGGAAGGGATTGTCTGAACCATGCAGCTACAGTACTTGGTTCTAAATTAACTGTAACAGTTCAGGAAATGGACATAAGAATCATTTGGGACAGTGCAATACAAATCTCAGATCTGTCAGTGAGAGCAGTTAAGAGGCAAACAAATTGCCAGAATTGAAAAAGCAGTAGAGAAAGTAATAACAGAAATATAATAATGCAATTCGCTGAATTGACAGAATGATGCATCTGACTCTAGGTCTCTCTATACCCCCAAAAATGCTGTGTAAAAGTAAAGAGCTCTGAGGTAGATGATGAGAGTAATTAGATACAAGGTGAGATGGGAGAAAATAGCACTATTTCCAGAGAAGAACTTATACAGTATATACAACACTGAATGAAAAGTATCTTAAAAATTTCTGTGTTGTCTCTCTCTCTTTACAAAGCATCTATATTATCGTGCAACCAGTCTGGATGATGTCTGTTCTAGACATACTCCATATCAGCCCTGTCTACTTCCAAGTTGATGATCCTAGCACCAAGAAATCTATATTAAAGATTTTCCCCTTGTTGTTTAATCTGTCTTTTCATACATTTGTCTGTAACCTCTTCTCTGTCCCTAATGAACCCTGTCAACACAGTTGAAAATAATGCCTATTAGGTACCCCAATCAGTGCATCCATGCTAGTAATAGGTGAACCAATGAAAAAGGCATGCATGGCAGCACACACAGCTCTGGCTATTCTTCAGAATGCTTCATCACATCAGTGTCAGGAAGTTGCCTGGTTCTCAGGCATTTTCTTTCCCTTGTGAGGATGAGCAGGCTGTCTCTGAGACCAAGGGAAGCAGGATGATGTTAGCAGGTAGTTGAAATCACATTGGAGAAAGTTCTCTGCATCCATCTATGGTTATAGGTACATACTCATTAGGGCCAAATGAGCCTATTGCTAAGGGATGCTCTCTCATTTCTCAGCGTCACTAAACTCTCACAGCCAGCACCTCCAACCAGCTTCAGTTGCCTGGGAGACCCCTTTCGATCTGGGCAAACTTCGTCTGGCCTCCTTTATGAACACCTTCACAGAATCTCAGCTGGTCTACAGTATCCTGCCTCAGTACAGAGGAGTCAGGAGAGCAGCACAAAGTGCACTTGCCCACCCCTCCAACAACCCGTATAACTGTGCAACATCACCATTGTGTACACCTGCAGCACTGATTTCCCACAGAGTAGCATTCAAGTTCACAACAGCCCTACTTTTCTCAAGGGTCCCCCATGGCATAAGCCCAAAACAGATGGAAAACTCAGGGTGAATATCATGGCTTATACCACAGTGATATAAAGGCATATAAAAATGTAATATGAATTCCCATAGGCAGTAATATCAGACATAAAATTCACTATGTTGCTTCAACTGCAAAAAAAAAATCATCTACATTACCTTCTTTTAAAGTAAACAGCAGATTATGAAATAAAAATGAAACTTAAAAATACGTAACCTGAAACAACAGTACCCTCAAAGCAAAGCACTGTGCTTCAGAAATTTCTCTCTTTTGAGAACAGATGAAGAAGAGAATGAACTGCATGTAATTTTGGCCACTTGGGTCATCTAAAGAACTACTGCCAAAAAACTGAGAGAGATTGGCTATGACTCATATTTTTCTTTTAAAATCTTGTAATGAAAAACTACACATTTGTGACAGACCTTGGCTCCTCACATTACATAATTGCTGGAGTCTTTGGGCCCATCTTATTTCTAAACCAGATTTCTTCAAGCTCATTGTATGGTTGTTTTTCTGAAGAATCTCAATTTGCATGGGGCTTTTTGAGGAGAAAAAAAAAAAAGGCAATACAACAAAATCTAGAAAATACAGTGTATCTTTTGGTATCACAAGCAAAAATCTTCAAATAACTTATATCAGTGTTCTTTATATAGGAATAAATTTGTCTGTTAAACTGCATGAGCATTTAATAAACTCAATTAGATCCTTTTGAACATTAGATACGCAAGGAATACAGAATGAGATACTGGTTTACATCTCAATTTTTATTGAAATTCAATCAGGCTTTTGGATTACCCATCAGATATATTTCCTTCATATAAGTTTCATTATTATTTTTAATAAGTGTTCCTTTAAACCTCGATCATAATCAGGTTTCAGACAAAATATCCAGATGGTTGTTTCATTCTAGACAATCTGCTCTCTCAAGTTACTCTCTGTGAAACCCAATAAGCATCAAGTGCATTTATGATATTCTGATGCAACTCCTAGCACAAGACAAATTTTCTTTTCATCTAACAGTATACCAAATATTTTACATTGTAATAATTGATGCAGTGATTGCAAAATTGCTGTTCAACAGAGGAAAAAAATGCCATTACAGAACACAGCCGAGCACCCTGACAGCATGACATGAACACAGATAAATTAACTGACAAATGAGCACAATAAGTTCTGCTCAAGTGTGTGCTCTGAGCAGCAATTCAGCAAATCTGCTTTTCACTGTATTTTTCCCTTGTAAGGCTGAAGTCCATGCAAATGACTTCTCAGCTGGTGTGTCAGGTGAAATGGACTGGAAACATACTAAGATCAGCTTCCAGTCCCCCTTCCAGCTCATAATTATGCTCAGTACTTCCTTTCTGTAAAGTACTGGAGAAGGACCATGGTCAGGTCATGGAAAGCCTCTCTTCATTGCAGATCTCCACTTGCAGAGGAGGCAAATATACCTTATAAATTACCTTTCCCAGCAAGACTGTGACAAAGAGGTTATATATGTGCATGGAAAAGATACTGTGATGGATGCCCAAACTTCAACCCCCAGTTCACTTCCAAGAAGGATGGGAGACCAACATCAAACACCTTATGCAGTTATACTCTGCTTTCTACAAGCAACTCACTAAGGATATCAAACCAGCAGCAAGGTGACTTCCACCAATACCAAACCACTGGTTCCTACAGAAGGAAGTGATGTAGTTGGAGGATCTCGTGGAAAAAGCCAAGGCATGATGAATAACAAACCTGAAAAAGGAACCTGTCCAGGTAAAAGCAGTGTCATTGTGGGAAAGGTATGGGGTGTATCTCTCTGATGCATGCATGGTGTGTACCTCCATTATGAGACTGTCCCACCTCTCTTGGATATCTGTCCTCTTTCCATCTAAGGGAACCCATCAGAGCTGTGGTTTGGCTCACCCAGAGCATGGCTGCAGCGATGAGCCCGCAGGAATGGGCCCTGCTCAATTTCTGTCCGTAGACAGATACAATCTCTCTTCAGGGCAGGGCAAAGCAGAGACATAACTCTGCAGTCATGGATAGAAACCATGTAAGTGATGGGAAACTATAGAAATGCCATGGGATGTCTCTCAGCTGTGGTCACATCTGGAGTATTACAGAGGCACTGCAAGAGTGTGTAAAATAGTTGCTGTACTCCAGTTTGACACGTCCTCAATAATCCCTCCCATCAGGGACAGATAGATACCTAAATATTCCTAATGTCATGGGACACAATTGCTTGATTTACTACCTCTTTTTTATTTTCTGTAGAAGAAGTTGAGTTCAGAAGAGCAATTTCCTTCTGCTCTTAACTTTGCATGGATTTGTTGGTGTACATCTCTCCAGGGAGAATCTTTGCTCAGAGAATCTGTTCCTCATGTGACACACTGATGCCTTTGCTTGTCAGAAGAAATGTGAACTGCAAGCATCTACCTATGACTTTTTATGGCATATCTTAGAACTCACTTTAGAAGTGACTTCTGTTTGTATGTCATTTATATACCTACTGAAAGCACGGCATTTAGTCATCAGCTCTCCTGGAGATAGCTCCATTACTGAAAAATAAAATACATTCTAGCAACATTTTACTCTTTTCTTATTTTGATGATGATGTATATACATAAAGAAAAAGTAAACTAAGAGTTCTGCAATAATAAGTTCATAATGGGTGAGTTCATGAGTTCATCTATTTTCTTAATGGTTTTCTTGGTTTTGAGTTATCTACCAAGTTTCACAGAGTGAAAAAGACAAAGCCAAAGGGCATTTTGGCACTGCTGCATACATATAGCCTTTACCCTGAATTTGTGCTTGCCACTGAAGCATTCCATCTTTGTAGAAATTATATGAGCACTTTGGTTTGTTGATGTTGTATGCTACCTAATGTATCAAATGAACAGGTTATCAGATGGCATTATAATAACACAGCACATCAGCAGAGTTAGCTGTCTCTATAATCAAGGCTTGCGTCACTACATGGAAAAGCAATCAGAATGCTGCTTGAAAGATGGCACTATAGGAAAGATGAAAAATGTCTTCAAGTGTGTTTAACAAGAATTCACAGGATTAAAAGAACTCAAAATACATTGACAGCATATGTTACATGATGCAGGTAGATGTTCTAGCCTTACATCAGCATGTAACCTCTTGAAACTAATTCTTGATGAATTATCTCGCATAAACTAAATTTATGTATTTTTAGCCTCTAATGTATCTATCTCCTTTAAAATAGTTTATCCTTCCCTCTCTTTCTTCATGATAGTCTGAAATGGTTCAAGAACCAATTTGCCTGCAGAGGTAGGTTATCATATGATCATGTACTATTAAGAAAGTTATTTCATTTTTTGCTTAACAGCTAAAAAGCATGTAAAAAAAATCTTTCAAGTTTATGCTACATCTTTTCTCAAAAGTAGCAGATTTTTTGCAACCTAGGGACCAAAGTCAGAGATATAAGCACACAGTCTTTTCAGCACAATATTTAACATGGATTTAAATGCATTTGCCTACTGGAAAGCAGTCTCTAACCTTCTAATAAGGTAATCTGAATTTCACTAGATCTGAAATCAACAGATTTATCCAAAAAGGCAGAGAAGGATGATTGCTGTAGAGAATACCAATACCATCTCCCTTAAAAACAGAGAGAAGATGTTATGAGTTTCTTACTGATAAATTCCATCATCAGGTCTAGCCTGGGTTGCTGCAAGTGCACTGCTGATACTAAGTGCTCTCTCTGTCACTTGACCATGACAATTCACCAGCTATTTCCATTCTTCCTTACCACCTACAGCACAATAATGCAACAAGTCCAGTTTCCTTCCTCTCCTTCTGCATTAGCCATTTTGCATCTTGTGTCCTCCTTGACTCTTGACTCTTGTTTTCAAGGAGGAAAACTGACTCAGACTATGTACAAATAACTCCAGAATTAAGTGCATCACTGAAATAAATTACATTGAGAATCAGACTTATCAGCTGATCACTTGCTCCTGTCATCTTACCCCATCAGAGAACCATACAGTAAGATAAATGGGCAAAACCAACTGATTCCAGCAGGCAAAATTCACAGTACAGCAAGGTCTCGGGGGGATTGCAGCCTTCTAGTTCCAACACATGCAAAATTGCAGGAACCCTACCAGGGTGACAGCCTTATCCCTCTATGGCACTCTCTTTTCCTTCCTCCTGTCAGCATTTGAGCTGGCAGCCATGGTACCTTTGGCAGTGAAGCTCTGCCTCTGCATGACTCCAACCATGAGATGTGGGGGAAGGTGATTACTGAGCCATAATCCACTGCCCAGCAGGATAATGCTGTAATTGGTTGTTCTCCAGCCAGTCCTCCATTTGACACCGTTCTTCTCACCAAAATCCTGCAATATGATGTGTTGGCTGCAAACGAAGTTTCTGCTCTGGCTGCCTGTGTGGGCGGTTATAATGTCTCAGATTCATTTCTCCCACAGTCTTTTCATTTACTGGCCAGATTTGGCCATTATCGCTCATCTTATCCCTTTAAATAGAACCCCCACTGCACCATTTTGTCTCCTTTTCCATTAAAGTCAAGTCTGGAGGAGTCCTGGGACCATCACTTGCCTTTAATGAAAAAAGATGGAATGAAACTACACTGTGAAAGCTGCTGGCAGCCCTTGCTCCCAATACCAGTGAAATTGCCTTTCAGCTTTACATTTGCCAAGCTTGAACAAAGTTGCTGTGACTAATATTTTAATACATGTAAATTAACACATTGGAGTGACTGGAAACTAACATTTGCAATTTGCCTGATGAAGAAATTGTTACCAACACCCAGCTTATAACAAGAGCCCTAAGCTAAAATTGCAACTTTTTTTTTTTTAATATATACATTATGCTGGTCAGATTTAAGATACAGCACCATCTTACGGGTATTTCTGTATAGATTAACAATTGCAACTGTTTCTCCACTGGTAAGAATGTTTCTTTACCAATAAAATATAGCTGAGGCAGAATTATCCATTCCCATGAACCTTCTATGTGACTGCACAATGTTCCTGCCCATGGCAGGGGGGTTGGAACTTGATGATCTTTAAGGTCTCTTCCAACTCAAACCATTCTATGATTCTATGTTTTCCATTTAACTACCAAGCCTACAATTAGGATGCTCAATATTCTCAGTATTCTAGTACCACAGCTTCCAACAAGTACTAAAATTTCATGTAAGAGATTTTAAAATACTTGAGATCTATTTCTTAATCATGATGTTAAAAAATTAATTTAAATCTCGTTTTATTTGTCTCTTGGTTTCTTGGCCATTAAAGTGAAGTAGGGTCATATCTGCAAGGTACTGACTAACTTTTTAATTTTTCTTTCCATGACAGTTTAAAAGTTCATTCCTTTTTTGTGATTCCAGAAGTTCTAGAAAAAGCCCCATTTGCTTAAATAACAAGGACTGCCAATCCTGTTTTTGACTCCCAGATATTTAAGGGGCCCTGTAATTAAAAGGAGTGTAAATTTTCTGATTTCATGCATTTTTAGTCATAAATACCATACATTTTTTTTTCTGCAAGTAAAATCTAGACTATACCTTTTCTTTTTTTTTCCCTTCCATCAGCATTACAAAAAATTAAATTAATGCAAATTATTTTAGCCATTTCTCACCTGGAAAGCTAAAAGCATTAGCTGAGGTTTATGCTTTGTTTACTAATCTCTCATATATAAAGCATGGGAGATCTCTGAATGCTCCAACTTATCAACAACTGAACACAAAACTGGACTCCCTTTATTACTGCAGGTGTTATCATAGGAAAAGGATATATCATCCCTTGAAAAAAAATGTGTCACACAAGTAAGTGTTTAATCATAAGCCTAGGTTTTAGTCTCATTCAACTCAACAGTCTTAGTAGTTGCTTTCTCAACTTAGGTTAAGTTTACATGTAAAATGAAGTACCTTCCTGAATGGTGGAAAAAGTGTATGTAGGATGTATTTGTGCCCATGTACCACAAAAATACATTAAATTATATTAGTGTAATCCATTACGCTTTATTATAAATACATCTAAAATAACATCTAAAATAAAACCTAAATTCTAGTAGCCCTGGTACAATACAGTACATATAGTGAAATCCTATGAGCTTTGAAGCATTAATTGATTACTAGAAAAAACCTCTGTCCAGGATACTTTTCTCTAGGATGCACAAGCTCGAAAAATCACATTATTCTCCACCCTTGAAGCCTTCCTGAAATGTCACCACCGAGGGGGATACATGGGGAAATATTTTCTTTGCCTTAGGCTATTAAGAGCACGTTGGTAGCTTCTCCCACACTGGTCTGTTCCAGGCCACCTACAGCTTTGTGATTTACAATAAGCGTTCTAAATTCCACCAGAAAACAAAGCCAGAGCAGAATCCTGATAATGGATTACAGTTTTGAGGCTTCGTGTTGGAACAGCAAGATCATGTCTTCACTGGGTGATCAGGAGTGTGGCTGCAAAACACAACAAATGGCAGGTGGATTTGGTACAATTCTGGTGATTTCACTTTTGCTACTTTTGTATTTAATGGTGATCTTGTGCCATGATTTCACAACCATCCCTAAAGGCTGTTCAATATGAAGAAAGTATGCCACCTCCTACTTTCATTATCTATTGTTATCAAATATATTTCAAGAAACTCGTATTGAAGCATGTGTTTTAATCTAGGACTCTGCTATCTTTAAATTAGTTTTTGCTAAAAACAAACTAGATTAATTAATTGAAAAATACATTTGGTAAATGCCAACTTGAGTTAAAATATCGACTATGTGTATGAAGATACAAAAGATTACTTCTGCATTTACCTTACATATGCCCTTACCTTAGAGGCAAATGCAAGTATTATTTATTTAGTAAATGTTTCCAGTTTTGCCATAAAGTAAGTTCACAATTCCAGAAAAAATAACGCCACAGCTTTGTTCAAGTTATAAATCAAAATCCTGAATGATAATGAGAGTAAATTAATAATCTGATAAAGTCACTAGGACACTACATACACAGCTTCAGTGATGATAGAGCTAATGCAGCACTATAAAAAATGTGCACAGAGCATCAGTAGTACCAAGCCCAAGTTCTCATGAATCCAGGATCTCAGACCATAGAAATGCCTTTAAATTGTAAGATCTGAAAAAAGACAAGCTCATATTGCCCTTATCCCCTTTTTGATAAGCCATGAGACAGCAACCACTTCAGTCTTCCACTACAAGTGGAAGGGGAGGAGCATTTAGGAGGAGGTAGAAGAATATGAAAGCTGAATTTTTCCTCAATATAAATTGGTGGTGTCAAAGATAACATAATCAGATAGTATTAAGATCATGGCAAATTGCACCAATAAAGCAACTTAACGTTGTAAAACTAAAAATTTCTAGGAAAAAGGAATCATAGGGTCCCTCTGAGGAATGAATTAATTCTTGTATTAAACCTATACTTAAACTATACTAAAACAACTATACTGAAATCAGACCTTCAGCTAACCCAAGGCATCGTGTTAGAAGAGCAAGTGACTGAGAGCATGAGAAAGCAGTAATATTCACATGGTGATGCAGAGAGAAGAATACAATGTCACTTCGGCTTACATAACTTAAATTTCTGGGCTGCTTCAAAATAAAACCTAAAGAAGTATTTGATTCAAATCTAGGCACAGAATAATAATTAGGAACAAAAACCTGATTAAAAATATTTGTTTGATCTAAAAATATCCCCCTCCAGACAGGGTACAAGAAAGTCTACTAAATGAGAAATCCAGATACTTATAAGACTTGTCTTGTCCCTAGTTTAAAAATTATTATGTTCTGGCATATCCAGCTAGCAAAGTCCTTCAAGTTCAAATGCAGGGCAGAGTTTAGAAGTCTGCTAAAAATGAAGGGAGGAAAGCCCACTGAAAAGAAAAAGGAGCTATTGCTGTCCTCAGTGGCCTTAGAATCAAGTCCCAACTTATCAGGATTAAAATTCAAAACATGGACAACTGGCTACGTATGATTAGAAGGCTTTTCAAAGATGTGCAATCACAGTGATGAGCTTTCCGTCCTTCCCAGAGCACAGCCTGTGGGTATGCTCAGCACAACTGCCTCCATCTGCATTCTCTGCAACACTTCTCTGCACAACAAAGTACAAGAGCTGTTTGCGACGAATGCCTCTAGAAGAATACATACCAAATTCAAGCTCATATATAAGCATCTGAACAGATTCTGACCATATGAGTACTCAAAATCCAGATTTCAACCATGACAGCAGGGATTTTTTGTTTTGACCATATGCTGTAAAAGGTCTGACAATGTATTCAAACAATTCCTTCCTCACAAAACAAAAAATTACCATGTATCACTCCATAAGGGCATGAGCCAAGCCAGTCTCCTTGAGTGCAGTGGGGAGATCTGGATATAAGCACAAGGTTCTCTTGTTGTCTTTTCCAAACTTCTGAAATTTCCACAAACTCTCATCATCCTCATGGACTGGTTTGATTAAACGGACAATTTTGTTTTGCCATCTAGGAGCATTTTCTTTACACGAATCATTTAGGATACCAGTTAATGAACCTCTGTATCATTTATTTAATTATTCAGAATCTGAAAAAACAAACATTGACTCTGGTTGTTTTTCTAGACTGGGGTTAAGGCACCAATGCTTAAAGTTAATCTGTTTGCTTTTCCAGAAGGCTGATTCTCCACTCACCAGTCAGCACAGTGCAAAATTAGGGTCATGTTAAATTACAGTACATTTCCATAACAAATGGAATGGAAGCTTTAAAAAGAACATTGTCAATGCATCTGAACTCCAACATACACCTTAAGGAAGACAAATTCTTTGTGGGTGATCAGACTGAGACTGAAGTCTCAAGTTTAGAACAAATGAAAGATCTCCCTGAACTATGCAAGAAGTCATCCATCACATCATTCAGTTATAGGCCTGATTCCTCATAAGAGACCACAGAAACTGTGTTTTTAGTTAAGTAATCACTTACACAAACAGCCAGGAATCTGAGCTCACATATGAAACAAGATTAACAGGATAAAATGACCTCAAGATATTTTTAAGTGGCCAGTATCTAAAACTGCAGGTTCAGGTGAGAGTAGGAAGGACTGAAAAGGCTGTGCCTCTCCTGCATTCCTATTACTGCTCCCCAAAACTCGTCCCTGCTCCTCTCACCATCACAGGTCCATCTTCAACAGCAATAGCACCACTCTCTGGTAAAACCATTCCTGGTTTTATCAGAGAGTGGGGTCACATTTCCAACACCAGCAGAATGATACTGGTAGTTGATCAGTTTGGAATCTTATGCGCTGGATGATCATATGTAAGCTGATAAGGTATTCCGTCTTTTTAGCATGACATGGTAAGGCTGGTGTACTTTTGGGAGGGACAGGAAAAGTGTACTTCAACTGGGAAGAAACAAGGATAATCAGAATTTGCTCCCATCACCTATACAGAAAGGATGAGACATCATGCAGAACACAGAAAGCTGAGCAGGAGGAAGCGAATCCCTTTTGTAAGTAGGAAGGAAATAAACTGTTTTCCATGTTCGCTGCAGACAGATGAGACCAAAATTTAAATAGGGACATGGTAGAGATTTTAGCAGAGGTAAGCTCACTGCTGGCAACACATTGAAAAAATCCTTCTCTTGATCTCTCCCAGTCACTGTTCCCTCTCCTTCCTGTCCTCTTTGCAGGACTGAGACCAAACTCCAAGGCAATGCTGAAGGGAGCAGGAGATGAGCCACCTGGGCTCATCGCTTCCATCCTTATAGGTGCCATGAGTCCCCAGCAGGAGCACACCCAGCAGCAGGCCTTGGAAGAGGAACAAAGCCTGGCTCAATGCATGTCTGACCTCTGCCTTCTGTCCTGACAACCCACCTGTGCTTCCCTCTCTGTGCCCTGGCACTGAGCAGCCTGATGTAGTGGGAGGTGTCCCTGCTTATGGCAGGGGGGTTGGAACTCGATGATCTTTAAGGTCCCTTCCAACCCAAACTATTCTGTGATTCTGTGATTCTGTGATCAAGTGACATTATGTTTTTTTCAGATGACCCCTCATGTATCCATGGAGATTTCCCTCAGGGTCTTCCCCTCCTGCACAGGGAAAACTATAAAGGTTTGCCCTTGCCAAGAGAGAGGAACACCTCCTGTAGGAAAGAAAATGAAGGCAAAGTGCTTTGTCCTTTTGCATACCCAGGAATTGAGAAAATGCAGTGCAGGGTGAGTATGGACAGAGTTTGGGACCTTTAAAGCAGCATTAGCAGAGGTGAAGGTGCATGCACCCCTGCGTGGCACAGGTTTCCAGAATGGGTAATGTAAAGATACTATTGCTTAATTAAAAGAGAATTCAGGATTTCTACTGTTTGTCTAGGTAGGTGAAATATTAGAGAGTTCTAAGAATAAAATTAGACAAGCATCAGTCACAAATGAGTTAAGCGCAGAGGCTCTTGTCTGGGAGCAGAGGTACAATCTAAACAACTTCCCAAGATCTCTTCCAAACTTACTTTCTATTACTATTTACAGACTTGAACAGGAGTTAACACAAGAACACTCCTCTGAAGATGAGACAGAATTCACTGGAATTTGTGGGCAACATCTGTCAGTGTCACATACATAGCATCTGTATTGTCCCATATGAGATACCACTGTAATGCTCATAACTCCACACTTCTCTCATCATCTGATTCTGCTGGGAAACCAAATATTTTTGAAAACTCAAAATAGCACTAGCTATGTATTAGTGATATCAATCACGCAAAAGTATTACTATATTATAGATAAAAACCAACTACTTTATCACTCTGTACATTTCTTAACCTTGCTAATTCAGAAGTTCATTAATCAATACTGAGACTAATTCTAAGATTTTTACTGTCATTATTAAGCTAACAGGACAATAGACCCTGTGATGTATGTGGTCCTAACATCTTTCCAAAATAAAGACAAGCTGCAGAGTAGAAAGGATTCCAGCAGGTAGAAACATTTCTTTGAGAAAATGGATTTGGATATTTCTTTAGAATTTTAAAGGAGATATTAGTGTCACTTTCTCAACCCCACACTCGAAAATCAGATTATTTTAATTACTTGAGCTTAAGGTATGGAGAACAACACTGCATTTCAAACACAAGGCTACTGTGAATCAAATTAATTCAGAAGTCTCTATTTTTTCAGAATAGCTTTTAGTACTAAGTGATGATGTGATACAAATTTTAATCTGGCCTCTTAGCAATAACCTGTTCATTATATTGATGCTGCACAGCTTGTGAGCAATGCAGTGCCTCCAAAATACCTGAGCAGGACATATGATTAGGATTTTCTCACACATTTATATGCATTTACATATCTGAGCTACAAAACTGTGCAAGGAAAAGCTCTCATCCAACTCAGGGTGGGTTTTTTTTACATGGATCAGCTATTGCCATCAATTATCCTGGCCAGCTGCCTCTGGTTATTCACCTGAAGAGAGGACAGGAATTTCTTTTAGACATTAGAAAAGCTAGTAGATCTCAAGCATGTGGATTGTTTTTACTCCTTTCTATGCTTTTGTCTGAGACCTCTCTAGCTTGTGAACACTGGCAGCTAATTCTGGCACACCTAAAGGAAATATCAGTATATAAAAGTCATTTTGTTTAATGATTATTCTTAGGGAGTCAAAATGTAATAGTTTGGGAGGAACTTTCCTAAACTCTGCAATTGCTTTCATAAACTCCATAATTCAAATATAGATCAGTGGAGCAAAGGTGTTTAATTTAAGTAGTCGGTGAAGAATGTATTCCATTATTTTCTCCAAACACAAGAGACTATAGTGGACAAGACGGATTTTGCAGCAGAGCCTCAGGTGCTGCAAAAGGGCAACAAAAACAGAATCATAGAACAGTAAAATAGTCTGGGTTGGAAGATGAAGGATGCAACATAGCTGACCTAGGCAGAACCTCTAGTGTTACACAGCTGATGGCAGCGGACATACTGGAGCTCCTCGGTTGCAGGCCTTGGAACAAGATGGCGCCGCTGCCTAAAGGGAACAGCGTGCTTGTTTTGCAGAGTCCTTTGCATGACTAAGGATACCCTGCTTGCCTTGTGACTGCCTTGTAGGTGGTGCTGATATTTGCTTTAACCAGTCAGTAAGTGCCTTGTGTAAGGTATCAACCAAATAGCATAAGATTCTGGTATGTTCCATATAGGAAGGTATAAAAGCATGTCAGTAGGTAGGTACAATAAAGCGACATTTTGCTTGCATCAAGCAGTGTCCTGTCTCTCAATTGCAGCAGGAAGAGACCTTTAAAAGCCATCTAGTCCAACCACCTGGGCAGTGAGCAGGGACATCTCCAATTAGATCAGGTTGCTAAGACCCCTATCCAACCTGGCCTTGAATGTCTCCAGGGATGGGGCATCTTCCACCTTTCTGGGTAACATGTGCAGAGTTTTACCATCCTCACTGTAAAAAAATTTTCTTTCAAATCTTGTCTCTTTTAGTTTAAATCCTTGTCCAGTCACTATGGGCCCTGCTAAAATGTGATGCCATGTCTTCATCGTAATGCTCAGTTACCTCTGCTGAGCTCAGAGACCACCACTAAAATGTTAGCTACCTCTTTCTACACATGCCCATCCAAATACATGAATCTGCACAGAACAAGAGGTAATGGAGAGGTACCATCTGACACATCTCCTAGAAACAAAACCTGCAGAAATTTTATCCTCCTCCTGCAAACTCTTTACAAAGGAATGAAACAATCTTCTGCATGGAAAAGCTGGAGCCTGCAAAATTTATCAGCTACTCAAAAACTTTTCATACCATAGAGCTGAGCACTGCACACTGGCAGCACACGAATGTTGATAAATTTATCATTATGAAGATCAATTGGACACTTCCTATCATGAAGCAGAAAGCAAGCTCTATTGCTCTTTCAAAATTATATGTTTCCAGGTGGATTGTAAATCCATATTACCTATTCCATATGCCGGCACAGCATCTCCATAATTTGTTGTTGCCCAGACAAAAACTCCCACATATCAATAGACCGCAGTGTCAACAGTCAGAGGACTTTAAAAACTCTAAGCCAGGCCACAAATATGCTACATGATTAGCTTCACCATCATATTATTTTTTAAAAACATTAAAAATGGGGTAATTTCTTGTATTTTACCATCAAGCAAAGGCATTCATTGTGGGTATGGCAAAGGAAGAGGCAGTACCTCACCTACCAGTCAGTACATGGGGGGTATGTGGGGTAGTGTATTCCCATGATAAAGAAATTACAAAGCATCCTAGAAACATCACCATCATATCTGGCTTTGGCTGCAACCAGCTTACAAATAGTATAAGGTGAGATTCTTGCTTGATCACATCATTTGTAATTCAAAGCATTAGAGTCAGTACAAACATCTAAACTGACAACACACTGCAGGAAGCTAGAACTCATCACTGTGAACCACTGAGCCTCAAAATAATGACAAATTTTATGACCCAAAGACAGTTTAAAAGTGAATTAGAAGGCACTGATTTACTCAGCATAAATATATTTTTATAACTTATTTCTAGTTACATATTTTCTCAAATGAAAGATTTGAAATCATAACTAAAATTATCTGCATCTTGAAATAAAAGTCCTGGGCCAATTCAAAATTGAGTTTTTCAGCATTAACTACTTTTATGGCTTCTTTTATACCTTAAATAAAAAGTTTTATTGACAAAATCTTCATTTCAATGACCTATAAAAACCAAATTCATAATACCATTTTGTTAAAATAAATAAGCTTTGCAAACTGTATTAGGCAAATATAACAGGAAAAAAATTCACTCGAATGACTGCAATTGTAAATAAATCTGTGATGAGACTAAACAAAGTGAAGAGAATGTACAAATGAAATGTGTTTGGTTAGATTATCTAATGAATGATGACTAATGAATGACTTTTTGTTGTTGTGACTGGATATTTTTAGCACACAGGTATTTGAATTTAAGCATGTAGTGGTGACATCTGTATACTTAACTGGTTGAGCAGCATTTGAATACAGGCATCTGAGGAATCGAGGGACAAATTTGTACTGATTTTTACAAGACCAACACCACCAATGTTTGATCGTAGCAGTGCCAGTAGACAGGAATGTAACTTTCATGCTTAACTAAAATGTTTAAAATGTAAGAGAAGATACTATACACCTAAACGCACCAGATTAAAAAAAAAATTAGGCAGACTTTTCTCAGTGGTAAAAGGCACAAAATTAAATATAGGTAATTTATTCCATTTAAACATATGAAAAAGCTTTTTTACTGTGAGAGTGATGAATTGCTGGCATGAGTTGCCCAGAGAGACTGTGAGGTCTCCATCCTTGCAGGTGAAAAACTTGAACCGAATTACTCTTGGGCAACCTGATTGAGTTGACGCTGCTCTGGGGGCAAAACTAGTCAGTCTCAGGAGGTCCCTGCCAATCTCAACAATTTAGTGGTTCTGTTGTGAAGCATGAAAGAAACTAAAACATATCCTTCTGTCTAAACACGGCAGGAAGCTACTGGAGTAAACATAATCTCTTCTATAAAGAAGAGTTGTGTGTAATCTCATATGTGATAAAGCGATTATCTCAGTCTTCAAACAGCAGTAGTTGTCAGATGATGCTGCTGAACTGGGCCATTACGTTTTAAAATGTTTGGGAACTGATTGTTTTGAAGTTTCAGGGTAGTCATACACCAATTGCAATTTTGCATATCTGATGTTGTCAGATGATGCCACTGAACTGGGCCATTACGTTTTAAAATGTTTGGGAACTGATTGTTTTGAAGTTTCAGGATGGTCATACTCCAATTGCAACTTTACATATCTGATGGCAAATTTTTTACAGTTTCCTTATTTTTATTTACCATCATCAGAATGAGAACAATTCATTGCAAAAGGCACCCAAAAATCTGAGAACATCCTGTATTTGTCTTAGTGAAAGAGTAGTTTACAGTAACTAGGCCTGTATTTTTACTTATCTTCTACAGTACTAGCAGTACTTACAATGATATACTCGGAACAGAACTGATTCATGACTGCTGATGGTGTAAAATTGCAAACTGCCCAAAAACTGGCCTTAGCAGTTCCTGCATGAAGGAAATGTGACCAGAGATTTTCAATGGGTTGACATTTATACTTTTCTCAGAGTACTTTTCTGCATTTCACAAGTTTTGCCTTGTTAATGTTAAGGATATGAACCAACCACATAAATAACCCACCTATTTTATATATGATTGCTACACTTAGTACCCAAACTTACAAGAAAGTCAGTGTGTTTGTCAGCAAGGCTCTCCCTCAGCAGTCTATCTCATTCCGCTGGTAGAGATCCAGAGGCAGAACCAAGAGTTCTGATGCTTCATGCTGCCATCTAGCTAATAGCTGCTGCCCACAGCAGGAGTGACTTCACCTTCTAAAAGCTGGTTCACTCAGGAAATAACTGTCAGCTTTCAAGATAATTTCCTAAATATACTGGAGGACTGGGCACTGGTAATGGACTAGAGCCCTTCACCACTCTAAGGCCAGTTCATACACTGAGAACTGGGGAGGCTTTATGAGTTTTTTGAGTTTCCATCTGGGGCTTGGAAAACTTACCTACTATTAATGAGCAGAGGCTTGGAGCTGTGTAGGCAGAGCTTCAGTGCCATAATTTTAAAGCAGCAGAGACTCTACTTTTCTGTCTGAACCTCCAGACTTCATCTTCCTGACCCCTGATCATTCCCAGTTCGGTAGTTCCTACATCCAAGAGAAGGATGTGTTTATCCACATGAAATGTATGCATGTGCCTTTCCTTCCCGAGGCTGCTTTTCCAAGGGATCCTAATCAGACTTCAGAGATTTATCTTTCACACGGTGAAGCCTTTTTAAATTTCATTTCAAAGGGCGATAGTGGTAGGCTTTCATATGTTTTTCTCAGTCTTGACTGTATTAGGCAATCTTGACTGTGAAGATAATCATTGTGAATTGAACCTGTCTGGATCCACGACAGCCTGGAAGCACAACTTCAGAAAGATGTGAGCTACCTGTTTGTGGCCGTGGGCTGAGGACAGAGGTATCCCTGCGAGAGCGATGCACGCCTCAGCATCAGCTCATTCCCCATCTCAGGAAAGCTTGGCTTCGGTGGCTTCTTTTCTGGGGCCATTTGTGATGCCTGGCTTTGCCCCCCACACCATATAGCAGAGGATGCCAGCGAGACGAGGGAAAGACAGAGCCCATCGCATTCCCCTCCCACCACCGCATACACCTCCGTACGTCTGAGCCAGCCGGCGAGCGCCGGGCTGCTTTCCTGCCGCCGCGGCGCTGGGATGCGGGGAGGGACGAAGCGACGCCCGCCGCCGCCCGGACCAGCGGAGCTGTTGAGCAGTGGCTAGCGGTTTTATCGGCCACTAGTCACCCTCCTTGCTGGGAGGATAGCGCAACCGA
>VZTY01002615.1:139526-158066 GCA_013400935.1 Turnix velox | reverse complement strand
CTCCTGCCGGCGGCAAGCAGTAGCTCGCCGCGATCGCTGCCGCCGCCGCCGCGGGAGCCGCGGGGCAGGGAGGCCGGTGGGGCACGGGCGTGCAGCCCCAGCCCCTCGGTGCTGAGCGAGGGCCGGGACGAGCAGGAGCGCCTGCAGAGAGAGGAGCGGGAGAAGCGGCTCCGGCTGCAGCTCTATGTCTTCATCGCCAGGTGCATCGCCCACCCCTTCAACGCTAAGCAGCCCACTGACATGGCCCGCCGTCAGCAGAAGGTGAGACCCCTGCCTTTCCCCTCCGCGCATATTCCGCTGGCGCCCTGTCCTGCAGCTCACCCGGTCCCTGCAGGGCTGTCCCGTCCCGTCCCCATACTCAAGTGCTACCGCCGGGCTCCGGCCCGCAACAGGTTGGGGCGGGCGCCGGGTAGGGCAGGAGGAGCCCCCGCCGCAGCGGCAGGGCGGAGCAGGTGTGTCGCAAAGCTGTTACAGCGCTGTTTCTCCAGAATCGCATGTTTTGCTAGAAATCCAGCCGTTACCGGGCGGGGGGTGAAGTCTCGTTTTTTAAGTTTTTGGAGCCGCGCGAACCGGCGGTGCGAGGGGGACACAAGGCAGGCTGGCGCTGGGCCGTTCAGTGGAGGAAGGCATTGATGTTCCCGCATCCCGGTACTTCCTGAGAAATGGAGTTAAACCTCCCAGACTTGCCTCCTGCAAACCGTATTTTGGCCATCTGTGCCGAACTCGAGTGGGTTCAGCCATAACGCAGAGGTGAACGGGAAAACTATTTTGCTTCATTAAGTGTGATCTATCCCTACAGAGAAACAATTAACGTGTGTCAGTGATAAGAACAGCCTTCTAGTGAAGGCTGGACAAAACTATTCTGTGTCTCGAGAACTGCCAGGTATGCTGTAGGTATTTATGCTGTAGTAGTGCTTGTTCTCTGCTGCTTTTGAGTTCTTGAACTCTTGAACAGGTAGAATACTTAAAGTTTTGAACCAATGCATTATGTTTCCAGATAACCACGCAAAAACTCAGTTCTTGAAATGTTTGGTTGAAAAAAGTTTTTTCTTTTTTGATTTTTCCCCCTTACTTGCAATTCTGTAAAGCAAACAAACAAGCTCAAATTAAACCAGAATACAAACAAACAAAAAATGCTCCCAGATCACTTCTCAAAGGGATAGGAGGACACACTTTCGATGAGCTTGATGCTTCCCTGTCTCTTAACTATCTAACACTAAATGTTTTGGGATGTCTGAATTCCACCTTTTACAGGTGATTTATGCTTAGCGAATTGTCTGACAAGTTAATGTGATGGTAATAATAAGATTATTTCTAGAAGAGCATTTTGGTTTTATTAAGTGTTAGGTACTTAAACTGTGAAGCCTGTATAAAGACATCTTGTATGCAGGAAGCCAGAGAAAATCTGGCAAGATAAGCTTTCACCACTCCACTGAGGAATCCTTGTTCCAAAAGAGTCATCGTAGGAATGATGTTTTGGAGGGGCATCTGGAGGTTGTCTTGAGTTTGGCCCAATTGACAAAGCTTAAGCTGACCCGATGTGGTATTGATATCAATCTAGGTTCAGGCAGGAGGTCCAGAAGCCTCCAGAGATGTGACTTCCCAGCCCACGTGTGTGACCTGCTGCAGTACTGCATTGCCCTCCTCACAATGAAATTTTCTTAACCAGCTTTCAGGTTATCACTTGTGGCCATCAGCTGCAGAAGATACTGAACATTTAGAAGCTCTCACTGCTCTCAGTCATAAGGACAGGAACTGTGTTTCAAAAATAACTACAGCATTAATTATTTTTATTAAGGAGATGTGTGAAAAGAGATTACTGTGGTACAACACAATACTGAAGTACAGCATTTGTGGGCTCAAAATGAGCAGTGAACAAGCTGATTGACAGTATTGACTTGGTATCTAAAATTAAATGTTACTCTTGCTTGTTACTCTTTTTAAGTGAATTGTGACTTTTGGTTTAACCACTGCCTGTTGTAAGAGATGATTTGTCTTTTGCTGGTTAGCAACTAGTGTTTTTAAGTAATACACAACAAAAAATTATTATTTCTAGGAGTTGCATTTCTCTCTGGAAGTAGTGAAATAGACATAAATGTAATTTTGATTTGATAAATTTGCTATATTACCAGATGAATTACTTAATATAGGGTGGTGGAACTTGTGTGTTTTGGCAGTTTATAAAATCTACTTGATGGTTCAGAATCACTGAGAACTGAACTAACAAGCTCTCTTTGTGTCCTGTAGTAAGACACTTTTAGTTGTGTGATATCTGGATGCCATAGGGTAAAACTCTCTTATTTCCTGAATGAATCCTCTCACTGCCAAGGTACAGTATAGATGTGTGCTGTCCCTTAATCTCTTGCTCTTCTGCTTCACACCCGACTTCTGTTATGTGGCTGTCTGTCTGCTGCAGCCTGAAGTCACATTCCTTACCTGTGTTATTTTATTGGAGCTGTTAACTACTGCCGTGTCCATCATTAAGGGAGAAGTGATCCGTGGTGTGGTTTCAGGTCAGACCTTACCATACTTCGTGGTTCCAGCTCCTGGCCCAGTATGCCTGTCTCCGGTTATGAGCTCTTTGTAATGCCTGGGCACCAGCAGCCGTTCTGATAACCTAAGAATAGTATCCACCCTGTTTGAGAACAGAAGTAATTTGTTCTTTCTGCCAGTTCATTTGGCATATTGCTGAGCAAATATTGCAGAATGCAGTTTCCTCTTTTTTTTTTTTTTTTAACTGTGGAACATACCCAATGAGGGAATGAGATGGAATTCAGATACCAAATACCCTCAATTGCACTGTAACATAAGCAAGAAAATAGTTTACAATATGAGTGTCTTCTTATGTTCATGCTTCAGTATCAGATTAAAATCAGCTATACGGTATCTTGAAACTATCATACTTAATGGACTGAGTAACATACAGAATCTTAGCTGCTGTCAGTGTTTCATTCTTCTGTTGTCCTTGGAGAAGAAAGAACTATAGTAATTCACCTGAGTCCATCAGATACCACAACTTGCTCTTAGTGTCAAATTGTATCTGTTTCTTTTTTAATCTGTAGGGTATGTGGTAGAAGTGCTTTTCTTTAGCTGTTCAGAGTTAGTTGGAGACCTACTTGCTATCTTATTTGGTTAATGATAGAGTCATAGTGGAGAAGGAAAAAATAAGCGAGTATTGGAGATGTGAAACTGGCATAGCATGATTTTTCAAGGTTGGATAAAAGACCCTGGGAAAGGTGGAGTTAGTTCTGCAGAGCACAACCTTTACATACTTAGTAACATATTTTCAGTGGATATTTATGAACATTTGGTCAAGTATTTTCAGACTTTTAGAGAAATATTATTATTACATGCCATTCTTCTATCAAGTGAGGTTTGTCTGTCCCTGATTTAAAGAGATTTTGTCACTTCTTTGATGAATCTTCTGGAGTATATTTCAGCATCTTTCTTTTTCTACCTCTCAGCTCCTCTTCCTTCTAGTTCAGCAAAGAATAATTAGGCAATCCCATTTCTCTCCCTTTTCCCACCTCAGATAAACCAAACCTCAAACCAAAAGATTGAATTTGTCGTCAGAATTGGATTGAGGTGGTGAAAAGAAATGTGTTCTCAGTGTTGGTGTCTTCCATCATGGGAGGGTGGTGTATGTGAAGATACAGAGAGTTAGATTATGGCTCTAGTAACTTTGCTTTATACTAATCAGTTGTACACTTGTACGTGTGTACATAGTTTTACTGAGGGAGTGTGTCTGTGTCTGAGAGGTGAATCAGAGTCAAAGTTCCTGAGGAAGGAAGGGTCAGCAAAATGCTTTGCATTACTACACAAATGAAAAAGGTATTCAGACAGGTTTATTCCTTCCTCAACATTTTGAGTTTTATATCAGTAATTGGGCGGTCACACAGTAGAAAACCAAGGCTGGGGGAGAAGTAACACTTCTGTGCTAAACAGGATTTCCTAATGGGTGAAAGGCTTAGAACATCAAAGCTGTTATTTCAGGTCTTACTTTCATAGGTGACAGAAGTAATTGCGCCTGCTGTTTAGAAATCATAACTAAATGATTTTACTTCCTGAATGCATACTGACCTGTTTTCCTTCTGTTTCTTCTCTTCTCTCCACCTACTCAATCATGAGAATATTAAAAAACCACTGAATTGTAGTTAATAGTCAAAAGACAGAGTAAGATTATTCAGTGAGATTATTTTCATCTGAACTCCGCAAGTTTGTTCTTTCCTGTTTCTTGGGCTTTACCTGTGAGGGAGAATTTTGTAGTGATACTTGTCTACTAAATAGCTTTATCAGGAAAATGTTGGTCACAGGGATGGAATTCATTCTATGGAGCACAGATCTATGCTCAATGTCTTAATTTCTCCTGCTCCCCTGCTTTTGAAATGATGATGTGTATCTACTTGTTGGCTGAGCATGCATTGTAAAAGGAAAATTGTCTTGGCTTCTGAACCTCCTTCATCAGATACTGTTTTCTCCACTGCTAAGGTAGCAAGGAGAGTACATCCAAAGCCATTGTTACCAGAAACTCTAGATACATTTCAGAGGGAGCGCTTAGTTATAAAACTTGTCTACCTGGCCAAAATTCTGCTAAAGAGCTTTCTAGGAAGACATCTTCCATTCCTACCTTCAACATTTCTTTTATGAATTTCTTTCCAATATTTTTGTGAAGAGTTTCGGGAAATAATTTTAGATCAAGGTTATTCACGTCTGTGTTCCTCCCCATCACAAACATCTTGGTAGCACCTTGTCATGATGCTCTAAGTCATGTGTGTTTCGTTTTCAGTCAATTAAGTACATAGTATTTTGGTAAATCCTCTCAAAGTCTGTTAAAATGGTGGCCTGCACAGCTCTGTACTTGTTGAGGCATGTCTTTTGAATCTTGGCAAGAACTTGCTCCTCAAGGAATCATAGAATCACAGAACTGGAAGGGACCTTCAAAGGCCATATTGTCCAGCCCCCTTGCAGTGACCAGGAACATCCTGTACTAGATCAGGTTGCTAAGAGCCTCATCAGTCCTTGCCTTGGGTGCCTCCAGGGATGACACCTCCACCACCACTTTGGGCAGTCCATTTCAGTGTTTCACTACACTCAGTGTGAAGAACTTCTTCCTAAGTTGTACTTGCCTACTGTAGGAAAGTTGCTAACCGTGGGCAATTGAGCCAACGATGGCTGAGGAAATACTGAGGCTGAGAGAAGCAGAGCCTTCTAGTTACCAATGGTGCTTCAGAAATGTCAAATCCTTCAGAGTTTTGTTTTAATCTTAAACTTCCCTGCAGCTTCTGCCAGCTCAGCATTGATTGTAGTGGCTTGCCCAAAATCTAGGCAATGGGCCTTTTTCAAACAGCTGTGTAATGAAGGGGACATGTTGGGACAATCTGCAAAAGTCATTAATCTCCTTTGCTTGTTTGTTTTGTTTTCCCTGCCTATTTTTACCCATACTTACCTTTAAAGTTTGTTTGTTTATTAATTAGTGCATGGGTGGGGACAATGTTTTGGTTTGATTTTATCTGAATGAATGAGTAAGCTTAGTTTGTTTCTCTCCTGTCGCTCAACATAGTTTGACAAGTGTGTTAAATCTGTTGGCAAATACACTGTTTAAAGCGCTTGAGGGAAACTACTTAATTAGTTATTTCTCCAGGGGTGCTGACAGGAAGAGAGTCTGAAGAATCTGTTGATCATTTCCATCTTTGCAGGAATGGTACTGAAGAATCAGCTGGCTAGGCAGCCTTGCCTTTCTTTTTGCGTTTGCAGAAAGTTTTTTTCTTGTGTTATATTTTGTGAACCGCTGGTAATTTGTGACAGAAGCAGAAATACCAGATCATCTCATTGTGTCTTTATAACTCTCTCTGACGTTATCTGAGAAATGTAGTCTTTGCTGCTGTGGAAGAGCAAAGCTGCTGACAGTGTTCTTTTCCTCTCCACAAAGTATTCCTTTTCCTGCGTCTGGAGGGAGGCAGTATATTGCCAGTTGTATATTCACTGAAGTATGTGGTTTCTTTAGTAAAATCTAGTTTGCCAGTTTTTCCCCTCCTTCCCCATACATACATGTTGTCGCAAGTTCATTTTTTGGGGGGACACTACTCACCAGTCACCTGTTCTTTTTTGTGCTGTTTATTTGATCTGGTTTTGGCTCTTTCTGGTTTTGCCCCATTTCTTTTTGATACTGGCAAATATTATCCTGAAGCTGCTGTTGGCATATATTACTTTGCTTTTCCATGTAGCTCTGTATTTGTACTCTGCTTTTCTGTCATCCTTGTTTCTTTGTGGTGTAGATGTCTCCTACTTTGCTAACTTAATACATCCCTCTCTCCTGCTGCTTCCCTTTTATTCATATAATTGCTAGAAGTGGGAAGCTCACAGGTGAGGGACAAAACTTGCTTCCTGTTTGTCAATCCAAGAGGTATCTGTGGGGGAAGACAGGATGATGCTCCGTCTTCTGGGGGAGTGCATGACCCTCCTCTCCTGACTGTAGGATGTATGTTGGCGTGCCAGTCTCTGTGCCTGCACTCTTCTATATTTATCTTATATTTAACTATACTGCCAGTTAGTATATTACTCTGCTGAGTGCCAGCCTCTGAGGTTTTTAAACTTTCTAATCCTTAAGCCTCTTTCTGTATAGTTTTGCATGGTAGTTGCAAAGATACCTCCTGTACATCTTTCCATCTTAGTCTCGCTGATGGCTGTGGCATGGGCAGGTCTTTAGCTGCTGCTGTTGAGGAGTGGAGGCTGGAAAAGAAACAGCATCTGTTGAACTCCTGTTCCCTTTGCCTGGTGCTTATCTCCAGTGCCCATTTCTGCCTAGAAGTGCTGGCACAGAGTTGACAGCAGCCCAGTTCTTGCACATTGTAGCTGATTCCCTCAGGTTTTGGAATAGCATCTGTGAAAAAGCAATTTTGGGTTTGTTGCTGTGTGTGGGAAAACTCTGAGCAGCAGGAGAGGCATTGAGTTTGCATGAGGATACCAGTATGCATCAGCTTGGGTTTGTGTTTTGAAGGTTATTTTCACTGTCATAAGTGTTGAAGACTTCTGATTTTTTGTTTAGAATTCTCTATATGTTGATGGTACTTCCCAAAATGATTTATTTCTGGTTATTGATTTTGCAGTGAAGAGATAAAGCATATGCTTTTCTTCAAGTGTGATTAGTTGTATGCTTAAGTTTAAGAATGTTCTTGAATGCTTTTCCTGTCAGGAAGAGGAAAAGCATTAATTTACAGTGTTGTGAAGAATGAACAGAGCTACAGTGAGTATTTTAACTTCTTTGGCCAGGTGAAGAATGACTAGAACAGGTGATTTGTATGAGTTTTTCTCTGTGTTTCCATTTTTCTCTCATGCATTAATTATTCATTGTTCAAATGCCTTGGCTGTGGAGTTTTGGAAATAGGGACTGGCACCTTTTGTTTAATGGAAGTGCTGGAAGGATACTCTGAGTGATAGTGTAGAGACAAAAGTAATCCTTAGGATTGTCCTTTGAATAGAATTGTTTGGGCCACAGATAAGAGTGTAGGAGAAAAGATTAAGTTCACACTGTATAAAAGAGATCTCCAAAGAGATATAGTGTACAGCAGCAAATGGAAGGAAATGACAGTGGAGAGTTTCATGGACTGAGTTGGAGATGTTGAGAAAGTACGTGAAACTGAATTAATTTTGGAGCAGAGGTACAGCAAGGACAGGGACAAAGTTAAGAGGAATGAGTTGTAGCAGAGAAATCCACTGGTTGTGTGAGTTCTGCTTTTCAGTATGAAACAGAAATGAAGGAGGAATATCTTTGGGATAAGAGTTTGCAAGAAAAGGTATTTGGCTAAGGAAAAGAGATAAGGACTAAGCAAGAAAACATGAATAGTCTCAATAGCTATGTCAGCCAGTGCAGAACGGCAAGGGCAAAAAGGTAGTGAGAAACTCTGTGCTCAGAGTTCATGTAAATCAGTCATAGACTATAGTACATTGGGAAAACAGTATTTTCCTACAGAAGGCCACAGTTATATGTGTTTAGCTGTTTATTATGTCGAATTCCTGAGTTTTCCTTTTAAAACAAACAAACAAAGGCACAACAAAAAAAATCCACCTCTACCTCACTGCCAAGCAGTCTAAACCAGGTATTTATCTATTCCTGGATTTTGCCTGTTGCTTGTATGTTCCTTCATATATTTCTAAATTATTTATTCTAAGGCCTTGCAGCAAGGTGCTAGTGGCAGTTTTTCATTCAAAAGAGTTCTACAAATGTTTCACTATTCCTACTGTTTAATACATCAAATATACATTAGAGTTAAAATCTTAATATTACCAATTTGAGTTTTTTAATTTTGATCTCTATATGGACGAAGCATAAGCATGAGCACTCCATAGCATGGGTCTTCCCCTCTGACTTTCTCTTCCTTCCTGTGATGCCATTGAAAGGGAGGATTTTTCAGTCTCTTACCAGTGGACATTGAAGAACAGCAAATTGTGGTATTGTTTGGACAAAGAAGTTAAACTCCATTAAATGAAGTTTTTTACCTAGTAATTTTCTGCTTGTAGAGTTGGAGTACTTACCAGAATAGATGCCTAGATGCAGGTTGTGGTGACTTAAGACCAAATGTACTATCATTCGCAAAACCACATACAAGCTACAAATGGTGGAGATTGTGTGTACTAGTACAGAGTTAGGAAGTAATGAGAAGCATTTTGGCTTAAATATTTTGTCATACAAATGTTACCAATCTGATTTATATGATTTTGGGATTTTTTTCATGTGCTTTAGCTCACAAAATCAATTACTTTCAAAACAAAACATCTATGAAAGCATTCAGGCCAACTCTTGAAGTTGTCTTTTTCTGCCATCCATGTTTTGGAGTACCCTTGCTTAGTGCTTCTAGGCTTTTTTCTGTGATAATAAATGTTACAAACTGACTAGTTATTCTTTGTGTGTCTAAGCTCTCTGTTTTAGCTTTTGAGATATATTTTAAAAATCCAATAAAGGTAATTTATATTTAACAATTTTATTTAACAATTGCGAGGTATGGGACCTTGTGTAGATACAGGTGTATTTTGCTCATGAAAAGGTGAAAAGGAAGTAAGTGAAGAGTGCCATTCTTAACCATGTAATCTAAAGATGATCAACTCAGTCTTATAATCAGTCACCTGCTAGTTGGCATTTTGTCTCTAGAATGGTTAGTGCCTTACAGGACTGCTGTCACAGAAGGATGAAGATTTGTTTGTTCCCTCTTTACCCCCCCACCTCTCACAGGAGAACGGATTTTTTTATGACCTCTCTGCTTTCCAAATTGTAATGAAGGGAAGTGGTACATGGGAACAGGCTGGGTATTATGGATGGTCGTTGCTTCACTTATCTTCAAAGTTGTGTTGGCACAAACAGATTCCAAGAGTAATTCAGTGATTTTAATATAACCTGCTGTCTGTAGATAAAAAGCATCACGTAGGCATGAGATTTACTGAAAATGGCAACAGAATTGTTTAGATTGTTACTAAAATGCTAGCTGTTTTATGTTCTGGGTATTTCAGCTCTAGTAGATTATTAACACATTGATTTGACAACTACAGCTGTTAGTCAGAATTGAGTCTGAAATGGCCTTCAAGAGATCACAAAGATGTGATAAAATCAGCAAATGGGCTAAAGCCCCCATACAGCATGTAATACAGCAAGAGGGTCATGTATCTGTTATAAGTGCTCTTAATTATGCAGAGCAGCACACAAGGGAAGGAGACTGCACAGGCTGGCAGAGTTCTTGCCACATTATAAAAATCTGTTTCTAAGCCTGACTGCTGGATTTTGTTAATCCATGCCTCCTGGTTTTGAGCTATGGTTATGGCTACTTGGTGTGGTCACGGCAACTCTCCAGTAGCTGTGGCAGTGTGATCTGTTGAGATAATATAATTGAGACTCTTGTGAAAAAAGTAAGACCATCCCCAGGCACAGTATCCTTAATTTTAGTTCACATCAGGTGTGTGCTTTACTGTCACTCTGTGTCCCTGTGTCCTGTGTGCACACTTCTGCTTTGGATCACATGGATGTGGCTGTGCATGGGCAAAGCTAAAGGAGAAGTTATGTTCCAGGAGGACATTAAGTCTGTGCAGCTGTCCTGGGGTTGTCTCCTGAAATGCTGAATTTAGGGTGAGTGTTAAGTCGTCAGTGTGCACTGTTTCACAGATGCACTTTTCTGGTCTCCTGCTGCTTGCAAGACTTCGGAGAGAGTCAGAGGAGTTTAAAATACAGCAGCTAACACCTAGTTAAGATTGAGGCAGATGGAACCTAAATGAGATAAATAGCACAACAGGGCAGTCTCCTTTCTTATCCAATAAACCAGGACAGAATATACAATGCAAACATAAAACCAGCTGAAGTGGCAAAGTAATAGAGTCTTGCTGCATCTGAAGTTAATTATGGGCAGTGTCTGAAGTTAATTATGGGCAGCAAACTACCCCTGATTACTAGAAGTGTGGGATCCTCTGCAAAGCTGCCTGGTATACTAATTGAAAGGACTGATTATAAGAAATAGGATGCATAATTAATGGCTGAGAAATAATTTTCAAATGTATCTTCAGACAGCAAATGAAGTGCCCTTGGAAAATATTGTGACACCCTGAGCCATACACTGAATCTAATCCTGCAGATAGAACTGAACTGATTTGCAAGAGGTCAGTGTGCTTGTGCTTTCTAGTGCTGAGGTAAGGATTAGTGGGGACAGAATGTTGCCTAGAATAGGAATAGTATTCCTGGTTTTGTATCAAATACTTTTTTGATTGATTTTTAGATGTATGACTTCCATAGGCCCTGGTTATGAAATATGCTGATATACTTTGTTATCTTTTATTGGTTGACTTTGCAGTTATTTGCTACTTGTACAGCTGAGTGAGGTCTTTAATGGCTTTGAGTAGCATCCTCTCCACTATTTGCTGTCACATGTATGGGCTACCAAATGGACCGTGATTTATTTTCCCAGGTACTTGAAAAAATGGCTAGCTGAAAATTACATCTGACAGGAAAAAAGATGGAAACTTTAAAGATTTATCTTACTTGCCGAAGAACTCCATTAATCTAGCCTGATTAATGAGGGGATTTTATCTTAAGCAGCTCTTTAAGTGACCTAATCAGGGGTTAAATTTTATCCAGGTACCTGTTTGGGTGTTCCTACCTAATTGTATATGCCTTAATTTCTAAACTTGAAATATGTCTAATATATATGGTCCTCAATTACTGTGGCTTATTTGTATTTCAGAATGTAGAATAAGGAATATAGGAACTAAGGAATAACAAAGCTTTAAATGCTTGGGAGCAATGAACACTAGCTGTGATCTCCCATACTGCTTCTAAGCAGAGGCTGTAGTGGGAGGCTGGAAGTGCCCCAAAGCTCTGGGATAAGCATGGAGGCAACCAAGAGGGATATGGGTGCCTTAAAGTAATTAGGCACTGTATTATGTCTCTCCAGATGGACATTACATTAATTTTCTGCTCATCAATATGTGGTCATTATTGTGAGCTCCACTTTACATGGGATTCTTTTTCACAGAGGGAGCAGTCCCAGAACTGAAATATCTAAATCTTCGGTTACATCTTGTTTTGGGTGTCAATAAATTGATCGGTGTCTCTTTGGTCCTACAAGGTATATGTTGTAACTCTGTACACTAAAAAGGGATAACAAGTGACCCATGATTACGCTGTGTGACTTAGGTAGCGGGGTCCTGCTGCTGGTAGCACTTCCTCCACACCCTGTGGTTCTGCCACGTTCCCTATGGGATGTGAAAATTACACATAATGTATTACTATGTATAAACAGAGAGGAAAAAGCATAGTGATAGAGTGGAGTAGAATGGGCACTCAGTAGCATGTTATGATCTCATCTGCTTTAATGAGGTTATACACTGAGCATAAAATGCTGAATACAAGTCAATATTGCTGCTCTTTCAGAATCATCTTTTTCTGTTTATTGTAAAAATTGAATATTGCCATTTCCTTTCTTAAACAACAACCAACACCCACTCTCCCTGGTGCCCCCGGACTGAATCAACAAACCCAACACTCCAAACCATTCAGACCTATATTTCTGCCTTGGCTGCTACCTCATGTAAAATGCAACCTTGGGTTTTTGTTAACAGTAGAGTTTTTATTTTTTATTAATATCGAGCTTTTGGAATTGATCTGATTCTTTAGTTCTAGGTCAGAGCGTGCCCTGTTGGAGCTGATACACTGAATTTCTACTTTTCTATTTCTACTCTTAAGTCTTACAGACATAAAACTTAATAGGTGATTTGTTTTTATATTTGACAGTGGTTTTATAGTTGGTTGTAGAAACTTCTCAGTGTGAAGGATAATTTATTTAATTGATTTAGTTCAGTTTGTATTTTTTTTTCCTTGCAGTAGGGAAATAATTAGTTCCAACAGGAAAACAACTGCCCTGATTGTGTGATGATAAAAAAGGGCACAAAAAATGCCACCTTGTACTCCACACCTCTGTAGATACCTCTTTTAACTTTTTTCTCACTAACTTTGGCTTCAGAGCAACTAGTGTGCTGTTGTAAACCCCCCTTTATACAGGGGAGAAAAGTTGGCCCATCTTATTTTTAATACTATTGTAGTTAGAGTGGAACAACTTCTTCCTATCGGTGATTGAAATCGCCTTGCCTCAGTGTTAGTAAGATAAATGTACAATGATGAGAAGAGCTGGAGTGATACACAGACTGAGAGCTTGAGTAGAGAGGTGTGAGATGTTCAAGCTCTGAGCAATACTGATAGTCAGTGATGCAAATCCATTTCAATCTGTAATACTGGAGAGCCTGGAAAATGGACAGAATTGCATAAAAACATCAGAAGAGTGTAGGTAGCCTCTAACCTTTTCTTTCAACAAGGATGAAAGATTCAGAGAGAGAAACCAGATTGTTTTGTCAATGGACTAAACCTATCCTTGGACAATATGCACATTTGAGTGTTTAAGGCAGGTATCAATATCTATTCACTACAGCCATTTATATGAGTTAAAAAAAAAAAGCTAAACTAGGGTGCAATACTCAATTGTGAAATTGTATCACAATGCTTCTAAGTTGCTTACTGATTTTAAATTAATAATTTTACATGAAGTAAAACATTCAAAAAGATAGATTTCGGTTTTTTTCTATAGCAAGTAAATAAATTTGTGCAATCAGTGCAGGAAGATGAGAAAGATCAGAAAGGACTAAACTAATATAGTTTTAGAGAAGGAATGACACTTAATGCAGGAGAATTAAGTTTTTCTTAAGAGGTGGTCACTTTCTGATGCTGTTGCTTCGAAGCAGTTTCATGCATGTGTAAGTTGTGTACATACAATTTAGTGAAACAAAAGAGATAATTTTACTGAAAAGTGCCACAAATAGGATTATATGTAGGTTTCCTCTCAATAGTTCTGCTGTTAAAATGGGTATTTTATCTACCTGTCAGTTCAGAGGGTTCTTTCTGCATCACAAAATTGTTACCAGGGAATAACTGCTGCCAAACACCTCTGTTACCATATTTGTGCTTTAATTATACCTGTTTAATTAAAAGCTTTGCTTTTGATAGAAAGTGTACTAAACCCTTGTGCCTCTAGTGCATCTGGTAAGCACCTCGGCATATATCATGGTTGAATGAAATTACTGCTTTGGTGTGGGATCTAAAGATTAACTTGCAAAATTACTGTAAAGCTGATGTTTGTTTTCAACACACAAACGAGTTACTGTGCACCATAGTTTTACACCAAATGGAGAGGGATGTTCTGATAGGACAGTCTCATGTCCAAATCCGTGACCTATTATCTCTTTTATAAGCAGGTAAAACTTCAGTTAGCAGATATCCCTGCTGTTTACATTAATAGTTACAAGATTTCCATGTCCAAACTGAATGGATTTGCAGTTTGTTTCATACTCACTTGCTGTTCTGTCAGCTCTGCTCTTCAGTTAAAATAACGGTTATTCCCTCCAGAAGGATTTAAAAGAATGGTGTTCTTTATGAAACAATCCAAGCTCTAAATAATCTCTCCTGCTCTCTCCTATTCTAATTATCCTAATGGTTGCTCTCTGTATGTTTTGCAGCTGGAATTAGTGCACTCTTCTCATGTCACCTGCTGCGTTAACAATACCTTGGCTGCTGTGAGGCAGCACATGTGGAGCTTCCATCTCAGAATAGTAAAGGAGGATGAAAATCTCATAGAAGTTCTTGCAAGTCCTGGCTTGAAGAGTGGGTTGCTGAATGTCACCCAGTTTCTGTTACTGCAGCTGCCGTGCTGGTTGTGTTTTCCAGTGTGGGGTTTTCATCTGCTCTGTGCATCTGGTGCTCTCCAGCCCTGAATTTCAGTATCAGTCTTCAAAATCAGAAGAAAACAGTGTCATGTTGCTGTTCTCTCTATCATAACAAGTGTGGAAATATTGCTGTTATGTTTAATTTGAAAGTAAAGCCCTCCAGAACTTTGCAGCAACTTTTTCTGAGGCCTGTTATTTCTTCTTTAAAACTTACTGTCAAGTCATTATGAATTCTTTTCCTTGCCCTTCATAGCAGTATTTTAGCTGTTTAACTGTGGTCTAGATAAGATCACCAGCTATCTTTAAGAAAGCGAGATTAAAAAGCAAAAGCATTATCATCTTTTAAACAACTCTGGCAGATCTGTGACTTTGTGTTGCTAATAATCCTTCCTGTTCTGGGACAAACATTTGCTTTTTACCTTGAATCAAACTTTATTTTTGTATCCTTCTCCTGAAGAGTCTATGCTCTTCTGCCCTGCTTTGAAAAGTAAGTTTCTTTGGGTGGTACTGGACAACTTTGAGACTCTTCTAAATAACTGCAGTATCACCTCACTCAGGCAACTCAACTCTTCAGTCTAGATAACTGAATTGACTAATTTATCTTAATTCCTCGAAGTACAGAATAAATTGTCACTTCTCAGTTTCCAGTCTAAAGAGATCTTTCTGACAAAATGCAAACTGCTATGACTGGATTTATGTTAAATTTATGTTCAATAACCATGCATATCAAGTGTTGCAGTGATAAAGAACAAAGACTACTCAGATTTCATATGCCTTCAGCTGCATCATTGCTGCATGTCTTCCTTTTAATTTTTTTTTACCCAAATGCTATCAAAAGTTTGTGAGTTCCAGGCTGTCAATAAGCTTCTGAAAAGGTTGTTTCTGGCATTCTGCCCTGGCCATGTTTGGAAGGCTGCAGAGCAGAGTTTAACAAACATCTGTTGGATCAAGCACTTCATTGACCCCTGGAGGTTAAATGGTCAGGACATGCTGATTTCTTGACAGGATACATCTAGACTTGTGAATTTTTTCTATACTTTTGCATATGACCGGAATGTTCATAGAAGGCAGCATGTGTAATGGTGCAATTATGCTGCAACATTTGAAGTTAATTCTTCACTTGGCATACTTGACTCAATGTTGTTGTTTTCAAACCCACTGACATGTATATACCTTGGCGTTTTGTGCAAAAAAAAAGACAGATTCATGCTTCTTTCCTAACTTCCTTTGACACCACAACTTTGTGGTTGAATAGAGCACAACAGTGTGTGACTTTTGAGTCTACTTAATCTTTTGTCCTGCCTGTAGTGCTACACTTCAGGCATATCCCAACCTTTGGGAAGTTACAAGGAGTCTTGGCCCGTTTGCCTTATCCAGCTCTTCTTAGTAGTTGTAATTTTTGGAAAAGCCAGTGCAAGTAACATGCTGTGAGTTCCTCTGAAGATCTGCCGTTATTTCTGTTCTTCTTGGAAGCTCTACTTGTGCTAGGAACTGAGTGAATTGCTTGGGAACTCTGGTTCTTATGCCTGTAAGGTATACTTGCATAAAGCTAAGCAAGTATCATTCACTACAAGTCTCTTCCACTTTTTACAGTCTTCAACTGTAGTGGATTTTATAGAACAGTATGTGCTGCTGCTTTTGGTTTAGGAGAGTGTTGCCTTGTCCTTTGCACCAGTGGGAAGAACAGTTTAGAAAGGGGAACAGAGGCATCTTGTCAAATTAACTCAATATAACAGGGCAGAATGGGGATATGGAATAAGCTCAGTCTCTCCTGCTGTGTGCTTTAGTCCTACATGTTTATGCCTTCTCTGCAGAACGTGAAGGATAGCTAAGTATTGGTCTTCTGCTGTCACTTTGAAAATAATAGAAATATTGAAAGTGGGTTTTGGAAAGGAAATTGCATCCCCAGAGTAGCTGACACCTCCCACCCTCCCTACCCTTCCCCATTCTCTATGCAATAGCTATGCAAGGGTATCAGCTCTCTTGCTCTGACATGTTCCTAATCAATGTGCCATTTTTTTTTCTGTAACAGCGGGAGAGATGGAGATAAAGAATCCAGTTCTGTTGCTTTTTGTTAGATACATAAATTACCAGCACATCTTGTACTGAAGTCTTCTTAAGCAGCTTTTTGCAAGATAAAAAGATAAGAATTTACTCCCAACTTAAATGAGAAAGTCTGCAGCTCAGGTGCTCCTGGTGATGTGAGAGGGGAGGGTAATTGATAATTGTACGTGACAAGTCCAGTTCCTTTTTATCCAAAACCGAGTTGTTGATGTTGGAAAGGTACGTATTATGAAAAACGGCAAACAAACAAGACTCCATCCTCTAGTCTATGCAGCATTTTGGAGAGGAAAAAATGCAGGTTTTCCATTCCTACTGGTTTGAGTAAGCCTTTGATCTCGCTGCAGACACTGGTGGGTTGACTGGGATCTTAGTTGAGTTGACTTAGTGGAAGTTTAGAATGAAATGTAGAGACACTGTATTTTCTTCCTACAGTTTACTGCTCTACTTACGAGCAGAAAGCTACAGATCATCTGTATCCTACACCTATTGTAAAACCACCTGGAAATAACTTAGTGGGGAGTTTATTTCAAAGTAAGTTAGAGTTCCTACTATGTGAACTTAAATGAAAAATCTTAGGACAGAGGACAAATCCTGAATATAAACTATAGCAGATCAGTTGGTTCTCATGGGGTTGAAATGAGTCTTCAGAGTAGAAAGCAGTGTCTTCTCCCCATGTTTACGGATGATGAATGGAAAGACATTGTCACTCATTCTTTCAAGAAAGTGAGAGAGCAAAGTTGCTTTTCTTGATTGACTGGAAATGAACCCCAATCTGTTTGCTTGTCAGTGAAGCATATTAACACATTGGTTTGGCATGTCCCATGCTGCCTGTACCTTGGTGTTCCCACTTTGTGGTGCCAAGGTGACATGCCAGTCATTTTCCTTGGGCTCCCTGGTAGTGCTGTTTTATAGATGCTAACTTGTAGTGGTCCATGTTTGAGTCTGAATTTTACAGCTTTCATTCTACTATGGTAATTCCACTGTTGGCCTGTTTTTGTTAGGCATCTCTTCAAGCACAGTTGTCAGCAGGGAAGACTGACTGGCTTTCAGCAGACTTCCTTGCATGGTTGCTTTCTGATGTTATCTCATCTGCCTTTGTGTTATTAAATATGTGTGCTGTCCCAGAATCACTTTACCTCTTCCCATTCACACACCTGCAATGCCTTACTCAACTCCTGGCCTTTAAGGAACTCAGGAAATAAAACTTTTTCTCATTTCAGTGGGATTTTGGGCAAGTAGATGTTCTGTGAATGCATTGTAAAGTTGTAACTAAGCATTTACAGAAAATAATAGCTTTAAGACTTTTTTTTCTTTTTTCCTTTTTTTTCATTTTTTCCTTTTTTTCCTTTTTTCCATTATTTTCTTTTTTCCATTATTTTCTTTTTTCCTTTATTTTCTTTTTTCCTTTATTTTCTTTTTTCCTTTATTTTCTTTTTTCCTTTATTTTCTTTTTTCCTTTATTTTCTTTTTTCCTTTATTTTCTTTTTTCCTTTTTTTCCCCCTTTTTCCTTTTTTTCCCCCTTTTTCCTTTTTTTCCCCCTTTTTCCTTTTTTTCCCCCTTTTTCCTTTTTTTCCCCCTTTTTCCTTTTTTTCCCCCTTTTTCCTTTTTTTCCCCCTTTTTCCTTTTTTTCCCCCTTTTTCCTTTTTTTCCCCCTTTTTCCTTTTTTTCCCCCTTTTTCCTTTTTTTCCCCCTTTTTCCTTTTTTTCCCCCTTTTTCCTTTTTTTCCCCCTTTTTCCTTTTTTTCCCCCTTTTTCCTTTTTTTCCCCCTTTTTCCTTTTTTTCCCCCTTTTTCCTTTTTTTCCCCCTTTTTCCTTTTTTTCCCCCTTTTTCCTTTTTTTCCCCCTTTTTCCTTTTTTTCCCCCTTTTTCCTTTTTTTCCCCCTTTTTCCTTTTTTTCCCCCTTTTTCCTTTTTTTCCCCCTTTTTCCTTTTTTTCCCCCTTTTTCCTTTTTTTCCCCCTTTTTCCTTTTTTTCCCCCTTTTTCCTTTTTTTCCCCCTTTTTCCTTTTTTTCCCCCTTTTTCCTTTTTTTCCCCCTTTTTCCTTTTTTTCCCCCTTTTTCCTTTTTTTCCCCCTTTTTCCTTTTTTTCCCCCTTTTTCCTTTTTTTCCCCCTTTTTCCTTTTTTTCCCCCTTTTTCCTTTTTTTCCCCCTTTTTCCTTTTTTTCCCCCTTTTTCCTTTTTTTCCCCCTTTTTCCTTTTTTTCCCCCTTTTTCCTTTTTTTCCCCTTTTTTCCC